>CATKHJ010881625.1:0-18416 GCA_949750685.1 Vernicia montana
ACTTTGGTGATTAATGTAAAGCTCAATTCCTTTTATTTGTTAATTGTAAAGATGATAATTAGAACCTTTAGATGCTTCATGGTACATGTATGAATGTTATTCCTTTGGCCTTTAAGGCATTAACTTATGGATGATATGATACGTAAGAATACCTAAGAAATGAATATTGATGAGTATGGATTAGCATGATGGTCAGGTTTAGATCTTGGGAGATTGTATGTGTTTGGATTGTATGAAACCGTTATGGATAATTGTATTGTAAGGTTCCTACGGGTTTTCGGTGGCCTTAAGCTTACCCATGCCCTAGGATCGTCGCGATTTAAAAGTTGAGTCGTGACATCTATGCATCATATGCATCATTAGGTGAAGTTGACATCCCTAGGAGCCTACCCAATCTTATTACATTCTTCGCATTCATTTCTTTGCTATCATTCAAAATCAATTTTATTTTCTTGCAATCAATAGCCATCTTGATTAGAGTGTTTAGGATTGTGTTTGTATATATTATTTATTGGCATGAATAGGGTAGTAAGTTAATTATAATTGTGCCTAGGTATATTTTCTCAACTTCATGAGAGATTGACCTCAGGATGAACTCATTGCTATCTACGATATGATTTGTTCACTTGTGAGTATTTAAATTTGTATGAGCTTAGACTAGATCAAATTTAAGTGCAACAAGCTCCATGGGTCATTTTATTATTATTGTTTATTTGGAAGATAGTGCTTGCATGTTATTTATGGGTCGCAACTTCTAAGTATGATAACTGCTATAAATGCTAATAGCATAAGTATATTAATGGTATACATGTGGTATATGTTTGGTATCCTTTGGGTATCCTTTGGTATATGTAAGGTATATTTTGAGTATCCAATTAGTTTATGCATGTTATTTGATATGGGACTTAAAATCAATCAACAGACCATATATGAGTAATTGCTAATTATGCATGTAAATCGGATAGTATACATGATATGATCAATTATTGGCTTGTGTCTACGATCTTAGGAACGTTATTGCCATATATTAGTGAGAGTAGTGTCATAAGGGATTGTACGGGCTTAAGTGACCTTACGTCTCCCTATACCCTAGGACCGTCACATCTTGAAAGGTGGGATGTGACAATTATAGAGCACTAAGGCTCAACTCATGTTATGGACGAATGGCCTATGATAGACAATTTCACTTATTACATTAGTGATACACAATCAAACCATTTACTCATCATTCTTACATATATACATGCCTAAACACATAATCAAATCAAATTATAGTACTTAAGCACATTCAATCAAGTCATGGACGAATGGTCCAAGTACTCTAATTCCTATGCATTTGGTCAATTAGGCCAAATAGCACATCATTCAAGGCATACATATGTAGTTGGACTCAATTGCATCACCAATTACAATTTAAGTCACTCAATTTAGTAACCCTAACTGACTTAGGTTCAATTTGGAAAAAATCATCAATTCAATAGTCAAACTTTAAATTGACATAGGAATCATCAAATTAGTATGCATACAAGTTCAATTAAGCATCCAATTGAAATCAAACATGTTTGACTTAAGGTAACCCTAAATGGCTAAATCTAACATTTGGGAAAAACCTACAATTATGCAACCAATCCTCCAATTGAGCATCAAATCATTCAATTCAATCATATAGGAGCTCAATTTGACATGTAAACAAAATTAAACAACTTAGGCTTAAAAAACAAGTCTTGGCCAAATCCAACAATTGGGGAAAACCCTCAATTTGGCAATTAAACTTTCAATTGGACATCAATTCATTCAATTCATGTATCAAGGAATACAATTAGACACTCAATTGAATTTATGCAACTTGAAGTCCAAATCCCTAGGTAGGCCGAAATGCATAATTGGTGAAAACTATAAATTAAGCAACCAATCTTCCAATTGAGCACTAAATCATTCAATTCAAGTATGAGAAAGCTCAATTAGACATGCAATTGAAATTAAACATTTTAGGTTCAAAAACCCTAACTTGGCCAAAATGCTCCAATTGGGGAAAATGGATTACTTCACGTCAATTGATCAAATTGAACTTCAATTCATACAATTAAACTATCCAATTGCACAATTATACAATCAACTTGTATTATCAATCATTAATTTGTAAGTTCATACTTGGCATAATCACTTAAATTGGAAAAAACCTAATTACATGCTTCTACTATAAAATTAACCATGCCATAAATAAATTAACCTTCAATTAATTATGAATCAAGAGTCAATTGAAACAGAACAATTCATGGAGGCCAAACCCTAGGTAGGTCGAACCCTAGCTTTTGGGGAAAACACCCAATTGCTCATCAATTGCACAAATTGACACTAGAAACACTTATTATGCTAACATACAATAATATGCATCTAATGAAAATTATAGACCGTGAGAATGAAATTCCACTCAAGGCCGAACCATATAGAAGTAAAAGAAAGAAAATTTTAAGCAATGAGGTAAATGGTTCAAGAATCAACCTTTGGGTGGAGAAAGGATGAGCTTTAGTGAAGGCTTTGCTTGGAATCCCTTCTTCCCTCAAGAACTTAAGAGGGTCGAACCTTAATAGAGGAAAAATAAGAGGAAACTTCAACTTATGAACAAAAGGATTCAAGAAACCTTCAAAGGATGAGAAATTGAGAAGGTTTAATGCTTAACTTACCTTGAAATTCCTTGGTTTGAGGTGAGTGATGGAGTGGCCAAACCTAGCTTCAATAGAGGCTAAGTTCTTCTTGTGTTGGAGGAAATGAAGAGGAAGAAGATAAAATGTCATTTAAATATGGTGGGTGATGGATTAGGGTTTCACTTGTGAAAAGCCTAAAATACCATTAATGAGGAAGGGTAAGAATATTCTAGAGCAAGGTTAAAAGGTTATTTCACTACCACCAACCCTCTGGGTAATTAGCTTTTGGCTAAATAAGAAGACTAAGTCCACTTCCTAAATTGGTAGTTGATGGTGACATTTTCTCAAATTCGTTAGGCAAATATGCACAAGCTAAAACACTCCACCATTTATCAAAAGTGTAATTAATCACATGCATCCCAATTTGATGATCACTTATACTTAATTACCTCTAATTAATCATCATTAATCACATAGTCACACATTATGCACAGTAAAATTAATTATCAGACACAGTACATAAATAACACAGTGAAATTATAACACAATATAATTAAATTGCAAACAGTACATATAATTAAATTATAGACAATACATAAATAACACTGCATAATTAAATTATAGACAGTACATAAATAACACTGCATAATTAAATTGCAGACAATACATAAATAACACTGCATAATTAAATTACAAATAGTACAGAAATAATACTGCATAATTAAATTGCAGACAATACAGAAAAAATTCAAGGAAAAAATGCAGGGTATTACACTTTCTCTCCTTTTCATCCAATTTTCTGCACTTAAGAAACAAAAGAAAACTAGAGAAAAGACTCTCTCAAATTTTCGGCCAAGCCTAGAATCAAAGAGAAAATTCAAGATCTAAGGTATACAACCTAAAATCAAGCCTCTATTTTCATTTATATTGGTGTATTAGCTAAGTTCTAAGTTGCATGTTCAATTTTTGGTTTTCTTTTGGTTATATGTCTTGGCCAACCATATGATTTTAGCTTTTGATTCCTTTGATTTCATTTGACTATGGAATCAAACTTGTTTAGGTGTATATAGGTTAAATCAAGCTTTGCATGTGATTAATTTGATGATTTTGTTTGGATTTCAAACAAAATCCCATTGGGCCAATATTTAGATTTTGTGTTTGTTTCTTTTAATTTCAATTAAGCCTAGAACTAAGTTTGTTCATGAGTATATGACATGATTTGGCCTTATCATGTTATTAGTTAGTTGAGGAATTGATGGATTTGAGCTTGGAAGCTCACGACCAACCTAGGGTTTTTGTAAGTCTAATTTGTTAATTCAATTGGATATTTGATTTGAATTTATATAAGTGTGAGGATGAAGAATGGAGACTTGCATGTTTAGATTTTTGTGTGCATGTTGAAGTTTTGAGTTAATGTTGAAGTATTGTTGAGTTGAATTGAACTTACTCCCCCAATTTATGGTTTTGGAGTTTTTAAAAGGCTAGAACTTTGGTTGATAAGTTTGTACCTTTAGAGGCTGAATTTGGAGAAGTGTATAACATCAAAGTTGTAAGTTGTTATCTCAAGTATAATATTATAAAAGGGTTTGATTAAATTATAAGAGGTTTAGGAGATATCCTCCCTAAAATCATACTGACCCTGAATAGGATATATGTTAATAGTCTAGATTTGAGTTGCCAAATTGAACACTTTAGAGGCAGAACCAAGCTTAAGTCAAAACATGAGAAATGTTTCTATGAGTATGTATTAACTTCCTATGAAATTGTTTTTGAATTTTTCAAGTGAATTATGAGATATGACTAAGGATGTTTGGAATGCTTAGTTTGTCCTTCCATAAAAAATAGAACCCATTTTGGAAAGCCACCATATATTGTGTAGAATGAGTTTTAAGCTAAATTTTGGCTATGTGGTAGCCTAATATATATAGTTTTATTTTCAAGAAGAATCAATTCAATTGGAATTCTGAGTGTGTAGTTATGGTAGAAATAATTCAGTAAGGTTGGGGGATTATCTATATTTATGAGTGAAGTTATAGGAAATTTAATTTCCTTGGTAACTATTATATATATAGTTATGTTCTAAGTATTTAAGTATAATTAAATAATTTCCCAAGATAAGGAATCCATGAGAAGTTGAATAATTAATTATTGTACATTCCAAAATTTGTAGCTTCTAAGGAGAGCAATAAAGACACGGAGTTAGAGTGCGACTGATAGTCCCGCGTGCCGTAAAAGGAAGGCAGTTAGGGTTGGATCGCATAGTCATCAAGGTGAGTGGATATTATGTAGCATGTTTACATTCTGATAATAATAATCAATGTAATTTCATGAATCATAGATTGCATTGTACATTATCATAAAAAATTTCAAGTCTTCCAAAATGTTTCGATGATAAAAGAGTTTTTATAAGTTTAATGAAAAGAATTGCTATCTTTAGCTTATGAAAACTTATTATTATTAAGTTTCATTCCAAGGTTTTAAAACAATAAGATTTTAAAGTTATATCTTTCAAAGAACCGGGTTATTAGAACCCCTATTTCATGAGTTTTTCATGAATATCAAATTTTACATTAAACTTTAGTTATTCATGTTCATTTAAGTTATAAAGCATTATTAGTATACATAAATGTGCTTAAGTGTGTGTGTGTGTGTATATATATATATATATATATATATTGAATAAAAAGATTCAAGTAACATTATAATACACGAATACAAGTTGAGAAATCGAGACAGTATGACAGAAGTCCTCTACAGATTAGAGTTCCATCAGACCTTGTGCACAATGGTAGCTCACCTGACGGAGCTTGAATTTTTATGGTCTTATCCTAGGAAGACCACGTACCTAGGGATGTGAGTACCTAATTAGTCTTGCGTATAAGTAGTCATGAAAAGATCATGAAATGGGGACTGCGGCATTGATCCCGCCCATGAAAGCTTAGAAACGAGATAAGTTATTGAATTAGTCTTCTGTCTCATCTGTAAGATTTATTACTATTTAAACTGTCACGACCCATCTTTAGGAGCCGTGACGATCCTAGGACATGGGTAAGTCTAAAGCTACCAAAAATCCTTAGAACTCATACTTGTTATTAATCCAATAAGGTATCATGCACTAACTATCACATAACACATACAATATATGCCCAAGATCTCAACTTGTAAATTAAATACACTTTCAATTCTAACCTTCACCTCACTGCAACAAAACAAATTTAAAATCCTCCCATATTCATACTCATCTTCAATATGCAAATGTACACATCCATGTTTCATATAAACTTATAATTGAAGGGAGAGTGGCACCATATAAGAGATGAAGTGTGGTCATGGGTTAATATTTCAAACTTTTCAAAATTTTCAATCCACCAATTGGTAGGCCTAAATTCCATTCAAACAATCAACTAGTTTGTGTGTAGAACAAGTATGAAAATAAAGAAGAAGGAAAGAGTAATCTAATTACCTTTTGAAGGATCATTCTTTCTTTAACAAAGAGCTTCCTAAGTGTGAAGCCTCTAGATCATCCACACCTAGCTCACCTTTCAAGTTTCCTATGGTTTTCTATAGTTGTTATTGAATCCCTCTCTTGGTTGCCCAAAATTGATTCAAGATCCTCCCTTAAAAATCCTTTGGAAGATTAGGTTTTCTCTTTGATTGTTTTGGACTAAACCATTTTCGAATTGCAAACAATTTGTTTTTTCATAAAGAACTAAGAAAAAGAATATGAAGATTAAAAGAAAATATGAAGAAATTTTTTCTTCTTTTCTTTTCTCTCTCAAATATCTAATCTAAAATTGCTTCAGGTGAAAAACGATTTTTTTTTTTTTTTGAAGATGATAAAAACTCTTTTATATACATCTTCTTAAGTCTTAACTATTAAGACATCTCAATACTTAACCATTAACTATTCTCTTTTAACTTTTTCTCAACCAATGGTGAAGTAGCAAAGTTGGACTTTGCTACCTCAAATGGTGAAATGACTATTTTATCTTTCTAAAAGGTTTAATGGACATTTCTATTAGCTAAAAAAAATAATTATAATTTTGACGCTTAGTGCATATTCTCTAACCCCTAAACCCATCCAATGGGCTTAATGAATAGAAAATATTCTCTAACCCCCAAATTGCCTCTTCCATATCATATATGGGCTTGGGCCACATCTCTTGTGTTTAGGGTTTCCACTAAGTTCAAAATTAATTATTTGATTTAGTCCAAAGCCTTTTCAATTTAATCCTTTTTAATTGTATCCCATACAAATTAAGATCTAATTGAAATGAAACCTTTATGGTTTCAAACTTCAAGACATGCTAGGATCCTTGTAAATTTAATTACAAGTTTAATCTTTTTACCACTAATCAATTAATCAAACACTTTAATTAATTATTATGGTAAACCTATTGTACTTTATAGGTGATTACTATTGGGTGTGTAACTTTCTAAGTTCATATCTAATTAGCAATGGGAATGAGAAAATATTTTTCTCTACTAATATGAAATCCCTATTTCACACTTAGTCCCATAAGTCGTGAGTGACACCTAGCATTACATATCATGACTACCTAATTATAAATGAATGTTTATAGTTGACCACTTAAATATTACATGGACCATCGATTATAAATTATCATGCACTTAAATCCCTTCATTAAAGATCCCAATCTCGGCTAGGGTAATGGTTTATGTCAAATACTAATGTGCCTCAATTCTATGTCCTTATATCGATTCTAATTCTTGATATAATTAGATTCCTACTAGAAACTTTTTTCAGTAAATCTGTCTGTCCTGGCAGGAGCTTTGGTATCAAGAATAACCAGATAACATAGGATGTTAACCTCGTTTACTCAAGGTAATGAATTCTATCTTGGTGATCACTTACCTCCATATATAACTAATTAGAACTATCACATATCATATACACGTACATGAATAGCACATCTATGTAAGCAATAATAAATCCTAACCACCTATGCATGAGATACAGTGTCCCTCAAGTCAAAAGATTATTTGCATTATTATGACCTAGATGATTAATAATTGACAAGTAGTAAAACTCCATATTATTATAATCTAACGTCATAGTTTGACTATTCATCATATGAATATCCACGTGTTTGTATCGACATCACATGTCAAACAGCATAAGACTCACTGCCTCTATAATCATAAATATCACATACTGATTATAGAAAATAAACAGAGGTGATGGTCTTTTTGATTAATGATATCTAGTCAATAATCCTATGACCACGAACATATTTAAAATATTTGTACAAGAGTGGTCTGTCACTCATATTCTCAACACTTGAGAATAAATCATCTTTCAAATACTTAATGACTATATTCAATCATATGAAACTCTTTCATATAAAGAATATATTTATTATGCCATTAGGAATTATTTCTACGATTACATAATAATTATATGGCTCCTAGGGCATATACTGTTATCAATCTCCCACTTGCACTAGAAAAATTATGCTTAGTATCAAAAACTCATCTTATGAAGATGAAGTCCAACTACTACTAACTTCTAACTTTAGTCAACGGATCAACCAAGTTAATGGCCGACACTACGTTCTGCAAAGCTAGAATGCCCTATTCTAATAATTGATATGATAATATGATAATACCTTTCGAAGTATTCTAGATTTCAGATGAGACTCGAGTTCCCTTGCTTAAGCTAAAGCTCCATTATTGTTACAGTAGAGAGATACTCATAACATACCAGAGGAACTCTTTTAACAGTTCATAACTGCTGAATCCAAAAAAGTTTCTTATTGCAACATCCTATGTAGCAATATCGGCTACTGTAGTGAGTTTATAGCAATAATTTGCTTAGAAATTTTCTAGAAAATTGCCACTTCATCATAGATAAATAGGAACTTGATGATAGAATTTCTATCATCCATGTTGCAACATTCTCCATTTAACAAAATTAAATCTTTAGTACTTCTTAAGTACTTTAGAATAATTTTGATTATATTTCCAATGATTTAATCCTTGATAGGATTAGAATATGTTAGTCATACTAACAACATTCTCGATGTCCAGCCCATTATACAACTCTTGTATAATTTAGACTTCCTATAGTCGAACTATAAGGAATCTAGGCTATACTTTCTTGGGTATCTAGGGAAATCAACCCTTGAAAATTGGATATCGTAAATCATAGTAAATAATCCTTTTTGGAATTAACATGTTGAACTCTTCAACATCTTTTTTCAAATATTGACTTTGAAAGATTTAACATTTTCTTCAATCTATCTCTATAGATATGAATTAATAATAAGAATGTAAATTATTTATCTCAAGTCTTGAATGGAGAAAGTAATGAAAATCATTCTACAAATGTAAACATATTAATACTTTTACCAACCAATGTGTTATCCATGTACAAAACTAGAAGGTGAGGATACTCCCACTATCCTTTTGTACATTAAGGACTCATCTTGCGATGATACAACTCTTTAAGGTTTACATACTTTGGAATTTTCTTAAGACTCTAAGCCTTTAGATTTATTCCATGATTATGTTTTCTATCAAAAGTAAGAAAACCAGTATTGACATTTATATGTCAAACTTATAATCATTATGCATTGTTATATTGAATATAGCTATAATAGAATCATCTCATAATTTGCTTCATCATGAATGTACAACTCTTGTGCATTCATAAAAAGAAAATTATATCTTTCTTAAGATTAGATATTTTACTATATCATGATTTGCTTCATTATAAATATACAACTCTTATATTTTCATATAAAAGAAATCATATCTTTCATAAAAAAATAGACATTCTATTAAACCTTTTGGACTACTTATAAGGATAAAACACTTAGTTAGTTTTAGGCTTTTCACAGGGTTGATCAAATTTACTTTGATCATTTTGTTGAATACTATTGGATGACTTTCATCCAATCATTCTATCTTTCTCAACATGTCACTTTCTTCAATAAACACTTTATTAAGAAATAACATGTTTGTTAACAAGTCTTTGTTATGCAAAAGATAAAAGTACTATCCTAAACAACCTTTAGGATATCCAATAAGCCTTATCTCTTATAGAATTATCTTCCAATTGTCTAACTTCAGTTTATCAAATAAGTTAAACATCTCAATCTTAACACAAGTAAGATTTTGACATCTAACCCTGTCATATCACATAAGAGTTAGGTTTAGATAAACTTTGGAGAGAATTCTAGTTAAGAATAAAATGCTATTAATTGTAAGTCTCTATAAGGAGATAAACAAAATTTTTATAGTTCATCATTTATTACATCATTTTATATATGGTGTAATTTATTCTTTTGAGTATACCATCACATATGGATTTCCAAAAAGAATTGTGATTATATGCCATTTATATTTAGCGAATTCCTTAAATTTTGGTAATCGAGTTCTCCCCACTTTGATAAGATCCAAGGGTTAATGATACTCTTTCCCTTTTGTTTGAAATACCTTTAATATTCATTTTCCACTTCTCCTTGAATTCTTTAAACACTTCAAAGATTCATGTGAACACTTCATTATATTTACTTTTCTAGTAGGGTCAATTATATTTGTAAATATAATGAATCAGGAAAAACTCCCACTAACCATTTCACAAATGGTATTGATGCATCTTTATGTATCAATTCCAAAACTTCTTTGATTTCTATTCTTTTGTCTAACAAAAGGTGATTTAGTTATTTTTGCATCAAATAAAATACTTCTAAGTTGAAGTAAGTTCACATCTTGACGGGTAATGACTCATGTTATCCAACTTAGTTGTCCTATTCTCAGCTAAACAAACTAATCTTAGAAATCATAGTGGTTTTAGATTGGAGTTCTTTATTGGATTATCATTAAAAAGTATTTGGAGTTGTTTCATTATTATTAACTTAATAATAATACATCAAGTATATAGCCCATACTCTTTAGTTTATTACTATTATAAACTTTGCAAACATTTTTCTTGTAACGGAATTCACAATTCCTTGTTGTTACAAAATCATGTTACTTAAGTATTAGGTAAATACAAGATACATAAAACTTGATTTCTAAAATCATCATTAAGTACATTCTATTATGCAAAATATGATCTCTAAAATCATCATGAAGTATCTTAAAAACTCTTTAGTGACAACACTTTGTTCCTTAGATTTTTTAAAATCACTTCATTCGTCTACATGCTTCTATTTGCTTATTCTGATCATGCATAAGGCACAAAAGCACCTATATCATGGATCTCAGTAATAGATGAACTATATGAATCATTAAAATTTAGTAACAAGAGATAGATTTACCTTCACAAGGTTTATCCTTCTCTTTTTCCTTTTGTATTCTCAATACTTAGAGCAATTACTTTTCCAATATTCATAAGATTAACAATGGAAACATATTCCTTTGCCAACTTTAGCATTATCTATGGACTTTTCCTTTGCAATTCATCTTTTTAAGGTTTTAGAATAGAAACACTTTGTATTACCTTAAAGTGCACTTTCCATCTCATGAAATTTTGGAAGAAATTGAAGAATTAGACTACTTTGAAAATTATTGTTCATCAAAATATCTAGACTATCTAGTTGTTTGATGAATTTAATCAAATTCTTTAATTACAAATTAAAGAAGAAATGAAACTAGACTTCTCACAATTCAAATTCTTTTATAAAAAATTCTAGATAGAAAATAGAAGAATAAGAAATTAAAGATGAAACATTATCTTCTTTGATTTCCTCTATCTAATTTCTTTCTCTAAATTGAATAGTAATAATAAGAACATAAAAGAAAAATATGGAGAAGATAAAAAAAATAAAGTCATAAAGATCAGGAAGAAACTCCTTTTTCTTTCTTTATATCCTTAATATTCAAACAAAATAACTGCCTCAATATCTCATATTGATCAGTGTATCTATGCTCGTCATACAATTATTGTAGATGAAGCATAATTACTTGGATTCCTGTCATGCTTATATGTTGCTTGTACAACTCTTGACTTATAAAACAAACATATAACATTGACCTTGTCTAATATTTCATTTTCTATTGCACTTAAATCGATATGTCCCTTTGGAGTAGTCCTTTTATCTAAAAGACCAAGAACAAATCAAATCGATTACATACACTATGTACTCGAATGCAAGGACCATTCTAAGGTTATCTAACCAGTCCACATATTTAGACCCCGTGAGCCTAAAAGAATCAAATACGTTTGTATGTGGGTTTGTAAATTACATATTATCAAAATGCAGAAAATAACAAGATTAATAACTTATGTAATTATGTAGTTACCATAATGATTTGGTTTTTAATCAAAATGGTAATCCCACTAATTTGGCGAATTCGATACTTCCAAATAGGAAACGAAAATCTTGTTGGGGTGGATTTCTAGTAGGTGATTGAATTCTTATAAGATGATAAAAGATCCCTCAAATGCACATTGTCGTTATTGAGAATTTGATATCTAATAAGTGAACAACACTTGTTCATCACAACTCTTTGTAAGATTCAACCAATCCAACTCCTAGTGCTCCCAACCTCAGATACACTTTGTCGTTATTGGCCTTTCACACTAGTTAAGTCAAACCCATCATACCAACAAGTATAGCGATTTGAACATCGTATGGCTTAGATACTCATTGTCGATATTAATATACAATGTATCCTATACTTCTAACATCATATGCTTCACAATAACTTCAAAGAAAACATTCAAACTAAATATATCACCCCTATATATCCATAACCGATGACATAAGTGTTTGAATTTTCTTAAATTATTGCTTCAATGGAGAGCTATGACTTAATATTTACTTTGGAAGATTTTTGGGCTTTATTCATTTAGTCTCACTTTGCACATTATCCATTTTAAACAAACATCTCATTCATTCATATATATCACATATATATATATATATATATATATATAATTAAAATGGAAAATGACGTAGGTATGATCATGGACTAACTATGGACCCACTTCATAGCTATAAGGAATGGGTTAGGTATTTAGGCTAATCAAATTACAAACACAAAATTACAGCTCTTATATCTTCATGCTCCCACTAGGCATCTTCATAGATTGAACCTCTTGTTCTTGTATCTCTACATCTCTATATGTACATTAAATAACCTTGGCATTCCAAGGTGAGATTACAAAGGCAAAAGAGCTTATAGGCTCAATGAATTTAATTAATAACCCAAAATAATAATTAACATTTAATTACATCCCATTAAATAATAAAATTAATTATTACAGGTCAATATAAGAAAACATACATTTTGGTTTCCTAATTCATGATCAACCATACATGCCTCTCAAACAAACAACACAAAACATAAACTTAACAACAATTGTGTTTATTTATATGTTGTTTATCTTTTTGGAACAGTTTCAAAATCATTTAGAATCATTTTAAATATCACATATTCAAAATATTCTTCCATTGAAATCATATTTCAATTAGTACCTTTTGTTTAATTGAAAAAATATGTTCAAAATAATTTTAGAATATTTCTAGAGCTAGGTACAAGGGATAACAGGCGTTACTTTTGGTAATGGCGGTTACTCTAGTCAATTTTGCTACTGATTGGAATTCACGAGCGTAACAACATTTGTAATGGTAGTGAATCACAAGTAATAGGTGTTACTATCCTGTCCAAGACAAAGTAATGGGCGTGACAACATTTGTCACCGACATTACTTTCAGTTCGAGTGCATAACTTTTGTGCCAAAACCCATTTTCATGAAGGAATATTGGGTGCAAATTAAATGGAAGCTAGGTGGTGGGGTGAAATTTCAAACAATTTAAAATTTCACTTCACCCATTTAAGTCCAACATCCATTCAAGCATTAAGTTAATTAGTGTGTAAATCACATATGAGAAGAAAGAAAAAGCAAGTGGTAATCGAATTACCTCTTGAAGCGTTTGATCTTTGATTCTTCTTCATTTCCTAAAAGCTCTCCAAGTGTGAAGCCTCTAGATCATCCACACCAAGTTTCACCTTCAAGGTTCCTTTCAGTTTTCTTTGATGTTCTTGAATTCCTCTCTTGGTTGCCCAAATGGTTTCAAGATCTTCATAGACAAACCTTTGGTGAATTGATTTCTTTTTGTTGCTATGGATAGATCTATCTTCAAAAACAAACTTTTGTTCTTTCACAAAGAACAAAGAACAAGAATTTTGAAAAATACTTTTTCTTTTTCCTTTTCTCTATAAACTTACTCACTAAGTTTTCTATTTGAAAGATGAGCATAAAAACCTACCAAATTAAACATCATCATCTTACTTTTATAGAAAAAAGACCATTTGTTGGCTATTAAGGAACCATTTAGATATTTAAAATGCTTTATTAACTTTAAACAAAATTGAAATGTCCATTTTACTCTTTAGAGTTAATGGATATTTCCATAATGCCTTAAAGAATAAATGACTATCTTAAACTTGGTGGAAAATCTCTAACCCCTAAATCCATCATATGGGTTTTAGGGTTAATGAATATCTTTAACCCTTAAATTTTCTTTTTCTATGTCACATATGGGCTTGGGCTATTTAGGGTTATCTACTAAACTCAAAATTAATTCCTTATTTATTTTTCCATAGTTTTATTCAATTTAATCCTTCTGATTTATATCATATATAAATTAGGATTTAATTGATAAAGAAATCCTTGTGGATTTAAACTTCAGGACATGCTAGGATCCTTATAAATTTAATTACAAGTTTAATCATTTTATCACTAATCAATTAATTAAACACTTTAATTAATTATTATGGTAAACCTTTTATACTTGAAAGGTGAATACTTTTGGGTGTGTGACTTTCTAGGTTCATGTCTAATTAACAATGAGATTGAGAAAATATTTTTCTCTATTAATGTGAAATTCCTATTTCAACCTTAGTCTCATAAGTCATGAGTGATATCTAGCGAAATATATCATGACTACCTAATTAGAATGAATGTAAGTGTTTGATTACTTATCCATTTCATGGACCATGGATCATAATTAACGTATACTAAAATCCCTTCATTACGAAATCTCAATCTTAGTTAGTGTCATGGATTTGTCAAATCCTAATATGCTTTGATCATATGTCTATATCTTGATTCTAATTCTTGATAAAGTTGATTCCTAGTAGAAACTCTACTCTTTCTAGTAAATCTTAATTACCTCGGGCAAGGATTTGTAATAAATATATGTTTCTTTAAATGAAAATGTTCCATTGCATTAAATATATATTTGTAGTCCATAAGTATTTTGTAAGAGGATCTATTATCAAGTGTTGAGAATACACATGACAGATCGCTCTCAAATAAATACTTTAAATGTTCATAGTCATAGGATTAATGACTGGACATCATTAAATTCCGGAAGACCATCACCTCTGTTTATATTCTATAATCAGTATATGATACTTATGATTATAGAGGCAGTGAGCATCATACTGTTTGACAAATGTTATCGATGCAAACATGTGAATATTCATATGATGAATAGTTAAACTGTGAAATTAGATGATGATAGCATTGAGTTTTATTGCTAGTCAATAAATCATCGTCTAGGTCATAATTGTACATATAGTACTTTGACTTGAGGAACATTGTATCTCATTCATTAGTGATTAGGATTTATTACTACTTACATATTGATGCTATTCATGTAAAGGTATAAGGTATGTGATAGTTCTAACTAGTTATGTATGGAGGTAAGTGATCGCCAAGAAAGAATTCATTAACTTGAATAAACAAGGAAGAAATCCTATGCTATCTAATTATTCTTGATAATCAAGATACAATAGTAGAGGTGCTCATATCCAAGACCCCACTCTGCAAGATGCCATCATCATCAATGTAGTGATAAGTGGGGTCCAAATGAGGAAAGAGATATGTCACATCCCGTCTTTGAGATGTGACGGTCCTAAGGCATAGGGAGACATAAGGTCACCTAAATATGTAGAATCCCTAATTCTATGCTATACTAAGTACATTATAAAATATACACATATCTAGGATTATAACCTATAAATCCATATTCATATACTCATCATTTATCAAATGTATACCACTTGTATACTCAACATATATTAATATCTTTAACATTCATAGTTCATATCACAATTTATCATTGACAGTTCTCATTTATTATTACCAGTATTATCATTATATAATTACGGACTGTAATTATCAAACTAGAATGTGATAACTACTATGAACCATAATGACCATGGAGCTCTAGATTTTTCTCTCTAAGATGTAATAACATTATGATACGAAAATCAAATACCCATATGTAGCAGATGAAATCCCAAGCGGAGAAGTGAAGCTTGAGAATTTTCCCCGCTTGACCTCCAATATACCTGAAAAATATAAGCCACTAAAAGGTGAGATATACTCAGTGAGCATGTGATAACTTAATAGAATACGCAAGCAGGTGTGAGGCCTCGCCTGAACGCCCCTCCCCTCGTTCGGAAAAAATGATTGCCTTAAGGAAAGGCTAAGCGATTTTTAAGGGAGGTTAAGGTACGAGTTTTGGTGCTCACGATTGGAAGCGGCTATCTCCTCGAAAAATTGATTTGATTTTTGAAAGAGATTCGGGAGTCGCCACCCTAATTTATTTAAATGGAAAAATTAAGGAAAAATCCAATTTGACTCCAATTTATTAATCTTTGATTAATTTACCCAAAGATAAGGTCACTAGTCCTCAAACCAGGTTGAGCTCGGGGACTAGGTTTTTGATTTAAAATAATCTCGATTTGGCTCTTTGGTTTAATTTGACTTAAAAAATTGATTTCATGGATGACAAGTATTAATGACGATTTATAATGCATGAGCATGACATAATTATGAAATATATGGAAGAATAAAGAGTAAGTATTTAAAATCCATAAGTAAAGAAGAGTATTTCCTCTAGCCCTTATGGGTACTAGGGAAATCACAAGATCGCTCATTTACTCCAAAAATAATTAAATTAACTAATAATTGCTTTAATTGAAATTTATAAGAAAAGTAATAAATTGACATTTACATGGAAAATAAAAGGGGAAGGGGATTGATTGGGATTTAGATTTGAGACTTGGATTTAGATTCCAAGTGTGCCTACTTACCCCACTGAATGGGGATCAAAACCTACGTAGTTCGTTCCACTGTGAGGTGGAGGGGTTTAGGGATTGGTCAGATTGATTTGATTTGATTTAGGGTGATTTTGGGGTTGGTTAAAAAATATGATGTACCTTCTCTTTTGGGAATTTTGAGTGGGCGAAGTGATTTTTCAGACCGAAATTATGTTTTATCGGTTTTGAATGATAAATTTAAATTAATCTCGGAGTAAATTAATTTGATGATTTAGTGGCTTAATTACCCAATTTTTAATTAATTAAAAGGATTAATTAATTAAAGCGACTAATTAAAATGATTAATTAATCAAATTGAGTTGAAGACTTAAAAAAAATTAATTAATTAATTAAAATTAATTTTTAATTAATTAACTAATTGAGATTACTCAAAATGAGTGAAGACTAATTGAAAAATTAATTAAAATTAATTTTTAATTAATTAACTAATTGAAATTACTCAAAATGAGTGAGAAAATTAATTAGAGAAAGAGAGAGAGAAGGGAGCAACTGGATAGCGATTACAAATGCCCAAGGTGTGAAGAGAAATGGGAAATGGGGGGGGTATGTATAGTAAAAATGAGGTGGGGGTATTTTAGGTAGTGAAAGAGTGAAAAGACCAAAAGGGTAGGGCCTTTTGAACTGAAAAAATCAGGCTGGGAGGGTAAAATGGTAATTTTGAAGTGCGTGTATGGGGCACAGAAAACGAGGCGGCGGCGGCGGCGGCGGTTGCGGACTATCCGGCGGCTGCTGATGTGGCAGTGGTACAGTTGGTACGGTGAATAATGGCGATGCAGCCAGAAGGACCGGCGGCAGCCGCTTGGAGGCTGGCAGCTTCGCTAGGGGTTCTAACGGATAGCAGAAAAAGCAAGATTTTTTCAGTTTTCGGGTCAATTTTCGGGATATTCTAAAGTCTGAAAAATTACTGGTCAGTGGCAATGGATCCGAAATTAATTATTGGACATATTGGCAGTCAAGTTTGGGAGAAATCCAGTCAGTTTTGGAAAAAAACTGTCTGGTACAGATAGTCCGGTTAGGGTCGAAAAAGTGATATCAGTCGATATTAGAAGAAAATAAATCGTTTACCTTTCGGGGGCGCTGCCCCCTTGACCCCTGCCCGTTAACCGGCTAGCAGGACTACCGTACCGGCTCTGCGTAGCGTATGAAATTCAGCATGTGTCAAGTTGCGGCAGCATCATGAGAGTGCAAAATTAAGGGTTCACAGCAGGTAAAAGAATTGATAATGATATGAATTCAATAGTAACGTGTATCAAAGAGAAGTTATCATATAATGAATCTTATATTTGAGCATTTTAGCAAAAATCAATATAATTGAAAGCAGTATACTTCTCATGTGTAAATAACTAGAGTGGCAGCTAATGCCTTTGATACGAACCCCAAACAACCTGCTTTGAGACCCAATACCTTTATGCTTGTATGCGACCCCTTGAAAAGCCAAATCAAGTTTCGAACAAGAAAATCTCAACCCAATGACGAACCCATGTTAGAAAACCTTGGCATGTTGTGAATAAAAACAATGTAATTAACTTTGGAAGTTCGGATATGATTCTAGGTAAGAATCGAAATTGAGAAAGCTCTCACAAGCATAAGCTTATAATTTTCGAATAAAATTGACTGCTCTTTATTGATAGAATAGCTAAGTATTTATAGTGACTTAAC
>CATKHJ010881942.1:0-11653 GCA_949750685.1 Vernicia montana
AACAATGGAATTGATTAACCATACAATGCATTGAATTGGCGTTCTACTAATTTAGACTAAAACCTCTCTCGAGCGATTTAATCCCTAATTCCTAAGTAGAGTGCAAGGAATCTCTTCTCAAACACAATCAAATAAGTCATGCATTAAGAGCAAAGAATAAAGCACCAAAGGATCTTGTAGGTCTATCTCTAGCACCCCAATCAATTCTCAATCCCTATGAGTGATCAATCCATATTAAGGTATCTCTACTCAATTAATATGGAAACTATATCTAATTAACAAGCTAGCAATTGTTAATTAGAATAAAAAAGATTAATCATAGAAATAAGACAATCAAAGATGAAATTAATTAAAACTTGAATTATTCAATCCATTCAATCAATAACTATGGTTCATCAATATCTAAATAGGATACAATCAGTTCATGATAGAAATTAAAGATGAAAAATAAAAGAGAGAAGAAATAAGAAAACTCAAACTATCCATGGAAGATGTGCAGAAATCTCCTCCTTCAATCCTTGATTTCCTACTTTAAATCTATACAAATATGGATCTTTAATCTTGATTTACAATTCAATCTCTCTAAAATAAAGTTCTAAACTATCTAAGAACCTAAAGGAACCTAAAATTCCTAACACAAGTGTAGGGTTTCTTCGAACTCCCCCAAAGCTCTTCCTCCTTCTGTTTCAAATTTGATTTTTTTATCTCAAAAAATTGGCCTAATACGCCCAGAATCCTTGATGGTACGCCCGTACCAACATGGGCGTACCATAGCTTGAGATACACTAGCTACGATAGGCCCAATGTTTCATTTATGTTACGCTTGTACCATTCAGGGTGTACCATTTGAACAGAATCAAATTAGACTTTGTTTTCTTCATGACTTTTGTAAATGTTTTTCTTAGCTTTCCAACGACACCTAAATCTCCTCAATCGGATATTTGTAGCTCAAGTTATGCTCAAAATACTCCAAAGTGTCCAAAACTATCAATACACCAACTCTACATTTGATTTTCAAAACTTTTCTTTAATTCTCTCCCAAAATGCCTCGAATTCGTGTCCTATCTTCGTGATTTCAATAACTTTGATTCATGGCAACCTAAAAAATGAAATTCCTATAAAAGAACTCTAGAAAAACACTAAAAAAACAAATCAAACTCAATTTAAGGATAAAATACATTAAGAACAAATGGTAAAATGTAGTCAATTAAGCACTTATCAAAAATAAAAAAAAAAAATAAAGTTAGGTTGTAAGGGTATTTTGGCTAATAAAATTTACTTGTGTCAATTTGTGGAATTCTTTTTTAAATTTCACCTATTTTGTTAGACTTTGGTTTTAGTTATAACCAATTTTTTTTTTTTAAATGTATAAAAACACATAAAAACGGGAAATAGACACGTACACACCTCAAAATTATGACAATTTTAAAAAGACACGCTAACTCTTATATCTCACACACACTACATTAGCAATGGAGAGGTCAAAGCTTCAGCCCACTCTTCGTTAGCCATCCACGGGTTATTTTTTATCAAATAAAAAAAGTAAACTCCATGTGATACACAAAATCCAACATGTAATATTATTATACTGTTAAAAAATAAATAAATAAAAAGTATGAATTATAAAATTAATATTTGCAACGAAAATTTAGACATCCTTGAAAACAAGCAAGCTCTCCTAATTGTCTTAAAGAAGCAAGACAAAATATAAATTTATGTTTAATTTCAACAAATAAAAGAATGTTTTGAATTATGTTTGATTTAAACCAATGTTTTTAAAATCAGACTGGAGGTTAAATTAGTTTTTTTGTCAGTTCATGATCCAATCAGCCGGTCAAACTTAATAGATTTGCTCGATTTCTCTTTTTTTTTTTTTTTTTTTTAATTTTTTTACAGTTATTAAGCTCAAAACGGCTTATAGTTTAGCCGAACTCCTATCCGACCGGTTCAACGATTTTTTTAGTTCGAACCAATTTTTTCGAATTCACAATTCATCCAATTTTTTATAACTTAAAAACCGAACTAGTGATTAATTCTCGATTTAACTAATCCGACTGGTCAGTCCGGTCCAATCCGATTTACACAACTCTGGTTTAAACAATTGTTAAAATTTGGTCACGCTAAGTATACTTTGTTTAAACAATTGTTAAAAGTTGGTCACGTTAAACTGAGAGATTGGTCCTAATTAACTCTTACGTACGTTCTTACGTACGTTTTTAACATATATAATAATCCTGTTTCATTCGAGGAACTGGTCCATATGTTTTGGTGGACATCGTTCTTAATCTTATCTTAATCTTATTTAATTAGTAAGCCCAATTCTCTGATAGTCTTACTTATTTTCTATAATTTTAAATTGATTTCACATCAATATAACGGTAGGGTGTATATATATATATATATATATATATAAAGAAATATGAAAATGAAAGAAAAATAAGACCTACTCGCATGCCAGCAAGTATTTTAGAAAGAATGACTTGGTTTCATATAGCTATCACTGCTAAAAAGAATCAAATTGGCGGCAGATTTTTAGCGACGGATAAGTGGATCAAAATTATAAAATAATTAGCGAAAGAATTGCGACGAAAGTTAGTGACGGATTAAACCGTCATTAAGTTTGGTGTCATTTTTAGCGACAGATTTTGCAAATTTAGCGACGGATTATTCCGTCGCTAATATAATCCATTACTATATTTGACAAATGAAAGCGAAACACATCGTTTTATTAAAAACGTCTCTAAACCTGCAGAAATTATAAAAATCAGTTACTTTCTCTCTCCTCTCCATTTGAAATCAAAATCCCTAAAATTTTCAATCTCCACCTCTCTCTCCCAATCTCTGCCTCTCAATCTCCACCTCTCTCTCACTCCCTTCCATTCGTTGAGCTCTCTCTCTCTCTTGCTCTCCCCATTTCTGGTACGTGCTAGCAGCTTAAGAAGAATAGACGAAGGAGCTGCGCATCAAAGAATTTGCGAAGAAGGAGCTGCAGGGTGTTTTCAGGGAAAGAAAGAAGAAGAAAAAGAGGAAAGAGCAAGAAGGAACGAGCTCCAAGTTCAAATAATGAGTTCTTTCTTCTTTGTTTCTATGTTTTCCATTTTTTTTCTTTTATGTTTTTCTTTTATGTCTTGCAATATTTTTTTTTTCTATTTGTGTTTCCATATTGTTGCTCAGATTTTATTTATTTATTTATAACTTAATATATATATATATAATTTGTTCAAAATTATAAATTTAAATTGTATAATATGAAATTAGAAATTAAAAAAAATATTTATATGGTTGTTAGTTTTGAGAATGAAGATCCAATTATTTAGAAGTAAAATAATAATAAAATTAGAAATTAAATTAATGAAAAAAACTATGAATTGATTTTTTATTTGAATTATTAGGGGTAAAGTTATTTAAAATTAAATTGTTCAAAATTATAAAGCATGAACTGTTTAATAGGAATTAATTAGAGGTAAATATTAGAATTAGAGGTAAAGTGTTGTTGATGAAAATTAGAATTAATAGATTTATGTAATAAAAATTGAGTTAAAATTATCAAAATTAGTAATTTTTTATTGTTAATTAAAAAAATAAAATAAGAATATAAATTATTATGGTTAATTTGATGATATAATTATTATTATTATTTATAGGTAAAATTCGAATAACATTATATTTAATTAGAGTTAAATCTAAGTTTCATAAATAAAAAAAAATCTAATTTGATTAATTTATTTAGGTTAGTATAATTATAAATTCAATTTGGTAATTAAATAAAATTAGAAATATTACTATAGTTAATATTAGAATAAAATCTTTAAAAAAAATTAATTAAATCTGATTGATTAAAATTTTTTTGAATAAAATTATGTATTTTATAAAATTATAAAAATTTAAAAATTTAATATTGAATATTTCCATACAAAATATGTATGAATAAAATTATAAAAATTTAAAAATTGCCATACAAAATATATATTTATGAATATATGATAATTAACTTAAGTCAATTATATATTCCAATAAAAGTCAAAAATACATTTTCTTGCTAAATTTGCTAATTTTCAATTTTTCTAAATTTGTTAATTTTTTTAAAGAAATTTCCGTCTTTGTTTGTGTTTGATGAGAAAAATAATGTTTGTATTTCATGAGAAAAATGATAATTCTATTATTTTTTATTTTGGCTATGTTTTTTTTCTTTTTTAGAAAAATAAAGAATATAAAAATTAAAGTATTTATGTATTATTATACTTGCGTTGTAATGTGTAGGGTTGGGCAAAAATTTAAAGTTTGGTGACCTGACTCGATTTCTATAGTAAAAATGTGTTTTCTGCAAGAATATAGACCCATTTTACGAGGAATTTATGTTCAATATTAAGGGAGATGTTATCGAAATTTCGGTAGTATTAGATTATACATAATCGAAATGTGAATCACTAAACTTTAAACAATTTCCATTTAATATTTACTTAAGTCAAAAAATAATCAAATCGTTGAATCAAATATTATTATAATATACAAAAAGCAATCTAAATGTCGAGGTACTAAAAAATATCAAGAATCGAAATTTTATAGTAAAGCTAAAGTCACAAAAATAAATTTCCTATAACTTTGAATCACATTGAATAACAAATTACAAAATCATAACTATACTTGAACTCTAAATCCACACTACAATAGGTAGTGTATTTTAGTCGTAGAAACTCATTCAGTGTCTTTCTCGCTGGATAGCGAGAATTCGCTAAATTGTCCTAAGTGGACAGTTCGGAAATGGAAGTCTTGGGTTCGAATTTACAAATGAAATTAGTAGATGTAATTCATGCTTTTAATTAAATTTCGGTTTCATTTCCTTTTTATTGTTTTCCGCTTGCATATTGTAATATGCGTATAATGACCTACACAAATTGGTTATTTGTATGAGTCGGCACATATTTCAATTTTGTGCAATTAGAGAACTGGAGGGAAATGCTGCCGAAATTTCTACAAAAACATGTTACTATTTCATTTGTTGACCCATTAATAAAAGACATTGCATTTCTGAATGAGTGGGTTCCTACCTTGAAATTTGAATATCGGAGCTATAAGGAGTTGTTAATAATATATTTAAAAAATATTCAAACATTATTAAATGAGTTGTATATTTTAAATCAACAAGATGAGACCGGATCGTCAATGGATGGAGAAAAGACTTCTACAAGGTTATTTAAATCTTGAGTTCATTGATGGTGTAAGAGAATTCATTGAGGTTGCTTGTAGTCACCCTGAATTGATGGATGGGGATAGAATTAGATGTCCTTATAAGAAACGAATGTGTCAGAATCGAAGGTTCGAAGAACAACAAATAATGAAATTGCATCTGTATAAATTTGGATTCGTGCCGGATTACTATGAATGGACGTTACATGGGGAACAACCCCAGCCAAATGGCAGCTTAGAGGAGAACGCATACAGTCTTCCAACATTTGACTATGCTAAACCATCAAATCCATACCAGTCAATGGTATTTGATGTTGTCGGTCCTTTGTTTAATCATACTGCGATGGATGAAATTCCGAATTCAGAGGCACAACAGTTTTATGATATACTGAGGGCTGCAGATGAGGACTTGTATCCTAGTTGTGAGAATCATTTGCAGTTATCAGTAGTTGCTCAATTGATGCATATGAAGTCTGAGTACAATATGTCGGAAGCAAATTTTGATTATGTAGTCTAACTTATGAAGGAGATTACACCTGAAGGTAATTTGGTTCCAGACAATTTCTATTAAACGAAGAAGCTTATGAAGGTTTTGGGTTTACCGATTGAGAAGATCCACTGCTGTAAAAATGGATGTATGATATACTGGAGAGAATATAGTGATTTGACAAGTTATAAGTTATGTGGACATCCACTTTACAGGAGGCAACGTAAAGGGAGCAAAACAGTTACCCCTTACAAGAAGATGTACTATTTTCCGCTGACTTCTCGAATTCAGAGGTTATATGCATTGAATGCAACAGCTAAGGAAATGCGGTGGCATGTTGAGCATCAAATTGAAGAGGGTGTGATGCGTCATCTGTCGGATTCTCTTGCTTGGATTCACTTTAATGACATACATCCTGATTTTGCAGCTAAAAGTAAAAATGTGAGGTTAAGCCTCTGTACAGATGGGTTTCAACCATTTGGTCAATCAAGGCAATAGTATTCTTCATGGCTAGTAATTGTAACTCCGTACAATCTGCCACTATGGTTATGCATGAAAGATGCGTATATGTTCTTAACAGTGTTAATATATGGTCCTAAGAATCCAAAGGACAAGTTAGATGTTTATCTGCAGCCATTAATAGCATAATTAAATCAATTATGGGATGAATGTGTCACCACTTATAATATCTCGACAAAACAGAACTTTCAGATGCGTGCTGCTCTGATGTGGACAATTAGTGTTTTTTTGACATATGCAATGTTATCAGGTTGGAGTACCGCCGGAAGGTTAGCTTGCCCGTATTGCATGGATTTGACTGAAGCTTTCCCACTTAAAGAGAGCTGTAAACAGTAATGTTTTGACAATTATCGAAAGTTTTTGTCTCCTGATTATCAATTTCACAGAAATAGAACTGCATTCAGAAAGAATAGAGCAATTACAGCAGAAGCTCTACCAAATGCTTGGTAGAAACAAGATTTTTCTCTATTGTACCATACCACCACTAGAAGAAGACACCAAGAAAAAAACAAATATATCCGTGGTCGGCTCATTTTACCATATTAACTATCACAAATACTAAAATTTTATTATGAATGGATTTTTTTTTTTTTAATTTGACTCCTATTATTATTCGAACTCAAAATTTCTCAGCCTATAAACAATTCCAATACCATCAAATCAAACTAAAGTCTAGTAAATAAAGATTTTCGACAGCTTCAGTACTACCAAACCAAACCAAAGGCTAGTGAATGAAGATTTTCAAACCACATATTTTTCATATAATAATGTGTTACATGTTGTCCTACTCTATTTCAAGCCTGATATGTGTTACATGTTGTCCTACTCTATTCTAAGTCTGATATTTTCAAATATAAGTGGTCCATGTTGATTTTTTTTTTGTCCAATGTCCCTGTTGATTTATTAGGTATTTAGAACATGCATGTTTTAATATCTTAAAATATGTTTTAATAGAATTAAAAGTACACTGTAAAGTTAGGATAGCAATAGCTTACTCTCAGAGAGCTTCATAATTTCTTCCTCATGAACATAAATCTTCTTAAAAGTTCGTCCAGTCTTTTTCTCATTGTATAGGCTGCCACATCTTCTTCATAATTCAATACAGCTTCAATCATGCCACAGGAAGAGATGATTAAGAAAATTTTCGCCCTAATTTATATGTATAAATATATAAATATTATATTCAACTACAAAAGTTTTTGTCTAAGTAATAACTAATTGGTTGGTCTTCCTAATTAATCTGTGGGCTTAAACAAATGTTGAAATCTATCCGTAAATTATTATTATTTATTTTTTCACAAGTAAGGTGATATATATTACGGGCCAATTTTCACACTATATTAAATTCACCTTTCTAATATAATCAAAAGACAGACCATTCACACCGGAATTAGAGAATTTATAAATAAAAAAAAAATCATCATTTATGATATGATTCTGAGAATCAAACCTTGATTAGTAATAAGAGTGTGCAATCGATCGGTTCGGTTAATAATTTTCATTAACCGAATAAACATAAATTAAATATTAACCATACCAATCAAACCAAAATAATCACAAAATTAAATTAACCAAACCAAAATATTAAATTTCGGTTAAATTAGTCATATTGTGTTTTTTCGGTTTAAAAAACGAATATTAAAAAAATCTTTTATTTTAAATTTAAATATATTATGAGTATTTATCATCTATAATATTGAAATTTTTTAATTTATTTATATAAGAAAATGAAAAAAATAAGTAAATCATAACATGAAATAATGTCACATAATATTAAAAATAAATATTATATCTCAATATTTCATAAATTTAAATATACAAATTAATTATGCATCAATTAAATTATAAATTCATAAAAGAAATGAAAAAATGAAAAATATAAGTATATAAACTAAGAATTTCTAATTTATTTATCCAAAAAATGAAAAAAATAAGTAAATCGATCAGATTGATTAATTTAAAAAATGAAATTTCTTAACCGAGTTCAAAATTAAAAACTGAAATTTTTATATTTTATAATTGATCCGTACAGGCCTTTTTTTAAAAAAAAAATTTTGACCGAATACCGGCCATCTCTTGTATGATCCTTTTTGCAGTACTTATTTATATATTCTACATTATATTTATTTACTGACTTTCAGCTTGCTTTTAGGCCTATTATTATTATTACTATTATTATTATATTTTAGTTCAACTTATTAAAAGAAAAGTACAATGAAATAGTTGAAAGATATTTATGAAATTGATATTAAAATTATAATGAAATTTTTTTTTTATGGATTACTTCTTGCAGAGGATTGATATGAAATGATTAAATATTTAGATTTCAAATCTAATTAGTAGTAGTAAGCTCCATCTTGTCAGATTCTACATTTATGGAGAATTTGAGATTATTGATTTTATTTCTGCTGCTCCTTGCTCCTTGTTGACTTTGTAATAAAGTTAGCTAGAGAAGATAGTTTAATTTATCTCTTTGTTTTGATATATAACATTAAAGGACATAGTAGTTTAGTTTTTTTTTTTTTTTTTTGTCTAATAAGATAATCATTTATTAAAGAGACACTATATATATATATATATATATATTTTTGTTAAAATATCATTTTAACGGTGATGATTTTATTTTATACATTTTGCACGGTTTCTATATCTTGTATACGGTTTTTTTTTCCTTTATTTTATTTTTCTGATTTTGACAAAAGAAAGCAAAACGAAAAATTATTGTAGGAAAGTGCAGATGCCTTGATCGAATTGCTAGAAGAAAGGCCAAAGACAGTAGTAGTAGAGGAAGAGTTGTTAGTGGGGGCCACCTAAGGAGTACTGTAATAGTAGAGATGATTACGGGATTAGGTGATGTGACTTTCTTTAATTTATTATTCTTCTATTATTATTATTATTATTATTATTATTATTATTGTTGTTGTTCCTATTATTAGTAGTTTGATTACTTTAATTATTATTATTATTATTATTTTATTTACATTAATTAATTATTATTTAAAAAAATCATTAATTATTTTTTATACACCACAAGTAATTAATTAATTTAACTAATTTTTTTAATTAATTAATTAAATTAATTTATATATATTAAAATAGCTGCAGATACCAAATATAAACTTAATGTACACCAATTTTTAGTATACGTATACCATTTATTATTAATTTATATATCTTTTTAATTTTTTCAAATTTTCATTCTGTATATATTAAAATAGTTGCAAATACTAAACATATACTAAATTTTGGTGTACATATATTATTTACTATGAGTTTATTTTTTTTATTTTTTCAAATTTACAATCTATATATATGTTAGTTGCAAATACCAGACATATATAAAAATTTGGTGTACGTATACCATTTACTATTAGTTTATATACCTTTTTAATTTTTTCAAATTTATAATTTGTATATATATAAAGTAGTTGCAGATACTATACCAAACATATACTTAACGTATACCAAATTTTGATATACGTATACCATTTACTGTTAATTTATCTTTTTAATTTTTTCAAATTTACAATTCATATATATATAAGTAGTTGCATATACTTAACATATACCAAATTTTGGTATACGTGTACCATTTACTGTTAGTTTATATTTTTAATTTTTTCAAATTTACAATTTGTATATATATATATAAAGTAGTTGCATATACCAAATATATACTTAAAGTATTACCAAATTTTGATATACGTAAATTATTTAATGTTAGTTTATCTTTTTATTTTTTTTCAAATTTATATGTATATATATAAAGTAGTTGCAGATACCAAACATATTCTTAATGTATATCAAATTTTGGTATACGTATACTATTTATTGTTAATTTATCTTTTATTTTTTTTTTCAAATTTGCAATATGTATATATATAGTAGTTGTAAATACTAAACATATACTTAATGTATATCAAATTTTGATATACATATACCATTTACTGTTGGTTTACCAATAGTCTCATAAAAGAAAATTAATTAATAATAATAATAAAAAAGAATTTGATAAGAAACTCTATTCTACAAAAATTTTAATTCGACCTATATTACTTCTAAAATTATTTTGATTTTGATTTTAATCTAATTTAGACAATGATCATTTGAAATAGGTTTAAAAATATTGATATTTTGGAATTTTATTATTATTATTATTTTGTTACAACAGAATATAAAATCTTTTTTTGAAAATATAGAATAATAAAATATTATTCTTTTACTTTAAATTTTTCAGGATTACTAGTTAAAAAAAAGTAAAAGAAAAAATAAAATATTAGTTAACTAAAAAGAAATCAAATATTGGCAAAAGCAATTTGGATTAAAGCAAATCCAAGTGGCATTATCACATACTGCCACATACCTAAGAATAAGAATAAAAACCATACGGACAAATAAGAATAAGTGATGAAGTTATTGAAATTACTGCACATTCTACGCGAACACACAAACTAATGACTGCTGCCCCCTCAAACTCCTCCCTCGGGAGTGTAAAAATGTTATTTATAGAAGTTTACACAATAATGTTGAAATTTTTTATACCAACTGTTAAAATGATATCTTTTGTATTTTTTTTTGGTTTATTTTTTAAAATTTCCCTTTACTAATGGGGGCATCAAACCCACCACAATACAAAATACTAGTACATCAAATGGCCAGCTCATAAACATATAAATAGACCTAAGGTTCATAATTAAACTACCCAACAAAAAGATTTTTTACAATGGGTTTCAAGTCCAAATAAAATGGTCCAATGGCCTTCAGAACATTCCTGACCTATCCCCTCCCTTTCACAGTCTTCTATTGCCTCTGCAAACAATCCTTTTGCCGCCAGCAACCAAACCAGGGAGAGGAGCTTCAAATTGATCAGGCTTGAATCTTGAACAAATTGAAGAATCATTAACTGTCTGAGTTAGCACTAATGTGAAGTTATATATATATATATATATATATATATATATATATATATATATATATATATTAAAAAATTAAAATAATCTCAATCAATGTGAAAAATAAAAAATAATCTCAAATAGCTAGCGTGTAGATGACATTTGTTACATCTACACGCTAGCTATTTGAGATTATTTTGATAGGTGTGACAAATGTCATCTACACGTTAGCTATTTGAGATTATTTTTTTTTTTCACATTGATTGAGATTATTATAATTTTTTAATCTTCTATATATATATATATATAATAAATATTAGACCATTCACCTATTATTTTCCCAATATCCCAATCACCTTTGACATCTCAATCATAAATAAGTAAATAATCAAGAAGGATAAATGTAACTCCTATTTCAATTATGTACATGATAAGTGTGTGATTAATGATAATTTACCCCTATTCTTTAATTCAATTCATTGTTAAATTGAGTTTAATTTGTTTGTTGAAGTGATTTTTCAGAATAAGTTTCACACTAATAAGAATCGGAGTTAAGACTAGAGTTTTC
>CATKHJ010882177.1:0-25492 GCA_949750685.1 Vernicia montana
TAATTAAAAAAGTTAAGTGAATCATATTGTGTAATAATAAATATATCCAAATTAAAATTTAGAGATCTTCACATGATTAATAAATGAATATGAGTTATGATCAACACTAATTATTGTTACCCCCATTAATATTGAAAATTACATATATATATATATATATATATATATATATAGAGAGAGAGAGAGAGAGAGAGAGAGAGAGAGAGAGAGAGAGAGAGAGAGAGAGAGAGAGAGAGAGAGAGCTCTCTCTCTCTCTCTATATATATATATATATGCCTTCCAAAATTATTTGAACACAGTTTAGTCTAAAGTTAGGTGAGAGCTGTTAGAAAGAAAGCATCTCCCCAATCATTAGAAAATCTAGCTTTGACATGCTAGGATCTCATTTTAGAAATTTGAAGTATTTATGTCTTAAATAATTGTATTAAATGTAATTAGTTTAATCTGTAAAATCAATTAATATCACCTCAAAAAGATTGAGAATTCAATTATATTGATATTCAAAATAAGAGAGAGAGAAGAAATAATATATATTTTGGCATTGGATGGAGGGGATTATTAGTGTAAAATTCAAACCCTAACACTTAATAATTACTCAATATTTGATTCAAAAGGCTATTTGATAGTAGAAATCGAGCTAATTAGACCTCAAGAGTAAAGAAATCATGTTATCTAAATTCTCAAGCAAGTAACTCTCCCTTAATTAATCATGGATATAGAAATTTTTATCTTTCTTGATTTAGATATAAGTAAGATTTAATTACAAAGAAAAATATCATTTCTTACATAGTCTAAACTCATCAATGAACTTTCAGAAAAGAAAAAAAAAAAAAAAAAAGATTAGGAAACAATTATATTAATTAAAAGGAAAAAATTAAATTGGTATCAAAGGAATAACTTGTTAAAGTAATAAAATCAAGATCTCACGTTTTTTGTTTGATTGATTTAGCTATATTTATCTTTTTAATTACTTTTCCTTAAACGCAACGTTTATTTGCTTTTAATTAGAGACGTATAAGACTAAAATTTTGTACCTATTCAATAAAAACAAATTTGTTATTATGGATTATGTACTTAATTAAAAAAAATATTATGGATTTTGCACTTACACATATTTGTTTTTGTTTTTTATTGTGTAATGCCAATTGATTATGCCATGTGTGTAAGGTGGTAGAGCTTTACCACCATATATAGCTCATCACATCACGCATAAACTTAGATATTCCCTGAAGAAAATGACATTATTTGTTTTATTGAGCATTTAGAAAAGATTTCAATTGGAATTGGATATGGTCAATTATGCAATATCTTTATATCCATAGTATATATCCCATGAAAGCAATCTGAATATTATTGATAAGTTTAAATTCAATGATATTTAAATCATTTGATTATATATATAGGCCCCGGCCCGGGCTCATTTCAGCGCTCTTTCTCTCGGTATGATTCATTCCTGTTCTTGCTAGCTTCTTTCCTTGGTTTCTAGATTATCTTCATAGTGAAAGGGACTATATGAAAACTATTACCGACTAGATAAAGTCTTACTTCCTATTGATGGGATGGGATTAAAAAATTGGATATGGATATGCAAAACTATTAATAATATGAGGTGTATTAAATATATTGTTCTTTATACCATGTTTGTTACAAATAAATTTCATAATATTTATAAAATTTATTTAAAATTTCATATTTTTATAGCTAGTTTAAAAAGATAATGTTCATTTTATTCTTGTAAATGTAATTTTTTTTTTTTTTTTTTATAGAATTCAAACAAAAATTATCATTTATAAGTAAATTATATGTCTTCCCTTAACTGGCGAACCTCCTGCTTGCTCACATCAAGTTCAGAGCACAACGAAAAAATCCGCCTCAAAAGCTCGGCCTCAAGCTTCTTATGTTTGGCCTCCAGGTCCTTTATTTTACCCACTTCCGCATCAAGAGAGGTCTGGAGCTAGGCCATCTTGGAAGGATGATCATTCTCCATCTTCTCCTTAAGGCGAGCCCACTCCGTCCTCAACTCATCTTTTTGAATACGTATCCGCTGGCGAAGCTCAAAAAGAACGTTTGCAGTCTAAAAAAAAAAAAAAGAGAGAAGAAAAACATTCATAACCGAACGATGGGCAAGAAAAATCAAAGCAAAGGTAAAACAACTGCATACCTCAAAAAGATAACTCATAGGCCGATCCAGCCAACTGGGCATTGGTAAATTTGGCCATCTGCTCACCATCGGCTGAAAGATGGATCGCTTGCATAATGTCAATGGCCACAGAAGGGTCACGAACAGTAGCGGCTTCGCCATATTTATCCTCGACAGATTTGGCGAACATTTTTAGTTCGTCAAGGGTAATTTCCTCCACGGCCGGATACATCCACTTTATAGGCCGTCCAGAGGATCCTTTAGGAAGATCCCTCTTCAAAGTACCAGCAAGTGCTGGAAGATCGGAAACAGGAGTAGTTATCAATGGAGGAGGAGGAGGAAGAGGAATAGCAGTCTTCTCCACTAGAGTAGCCTTTTCCGCCGATCTGTCCGTAGAAACAGACTTGGTGAGTTTTTTCTCCTTCATACACTGAGCAAAAGACTTCATCTCTGAAAAAATAAAAGATAAAAGATCAAACACAAAAAATCCTTGAATATAAATACACAATGGATAGATCGGTCAACAGGTTATACCAGTAGAAGAGTTAGTAGAGGCTTTGGATTTCGATTTCTTCTTTGGTCCAAAAGATTCGCAAAAAAAGCGATCATAAATTAAATCCGTAAAGATATAGGATTTATCTTGGACAAGACCTTTACATGGGTCTCTTCATCAAGAGACAGGGTTCGGAGACCTCCAGAAAAAGTCAACCTCGGGCTAATTACCCAAGTTTTGGGAAGATCGCCCAATCCTTGCTCATGGGAAATAATAAAGAACTTTTGTTTTCAATTTTTGAGAGAGGAGGGCAAAATGAAAATTTTCTTATCACTTTCTAGATTGAAGTGATCAAACCCTTGTAGATTGAGATTGGGAGTTTTGATAGATTAACAACCATAATGATTGCCGAACTGGTATTTTGAGAGGGTGGGTGTATATATAGGGTATCGACTCGTGGAGAAAAATATTGATCTGAAACGGTATCCTCACTATCAGCGTGATCACCAGAAAGGTGATCATTCTGACTATCGTCAAGATGACTCATTTTTTTATAAATAAAAGAGTGTCAAGGATAAAGGAAAATGTACTTACTGATTGAATAGCAAAAAAAGGCGAACTGAGCGGATCACGGCTAAAAAAAATCCCCAGGAAAATCCAGAGAAATCTCTAGAAAAAAAATAAAATGTAAGAAAGAAAAATAATACAGAAAAATGGAAAAGAAGAAGGCAATAAGTGGCAGTAAAAGTAAAAAATCAAAATAGAAGTATAAAACCCTATTTAAAGGACGCAATGCAGGAACCAAAGGGTTTAGGTAACTGTAACAGGTTGACACGTGGCATAATAGCATTTATACGGTTCTTTTTTCTTGAAATAAAATTATTACGAAGTGATGGAAATGACGGTGTCATAAATGTCTACATGGAGAACCAAACCAAGAATGAAGATCACCAATGCTTGAATCGCCTAAAGATAAAACTCACCTTAAAACAGAACATATCTGAGTCTTTAACTCGAAAATTGGTGGGGGGACATGTGATACATCATAATATAAACTGGTCGCCCTAGGCGAACAAGAAGCTCGCCTAAGCAGTCCGTATCCGATTATGAAACTACCATTCATCTCTATATACAATACTGAAAAGGAATAATCCGATTTCAAAAAGATTTCGGCACCTGGAGCACTTCACTATAAATAAAAGTTATTTTCACCATTAAAGAGGTAACGCAATTCTAAACACTTCTCAATAATAAAAAGCTTATAATCTCCAATTTTTCTAACTTAAGCATCGAAGTGGTCCTCCAAGCACATCACCTGAATCCTCTAACTTGCTGTCTTGCAGGATTTGAAGATCACCTACACGTGTGCTAGAGATCGGAGTTATTTCTGAGCACATTATATATATATATATATATATATATATATATATATATATATATATATATATATATAGCTTTGCGTGGAAGAATATAGATAGTAATTAAAAGAAAATATGTTGCTATTGGAAAATATTTTTTCTTTAAATAATTATAGAGGATACTTAAACTTCAAATAACCTGTGAGAACTAAAATGCAGCGGTTCATATATATTTAGTAACTAGAAAAAATATGAGCTACCATTAATTTTAGGTTAAATAGAAACATAAGTCTCAAATTTAGCAAAGTGATGGAATTCAGTTAAAAAATAATAACAATTCGATTTTAGAAAGAATATTTCCTTTCAATATGAAATAGAGACTTAAGGGTGCATGACCTATCAAAATATATCTCAAATTTTCCAACAAATATATATGTCATATTAGATCTGTTTATAACTTTATATATTAATCAAATTTGAATTTAAAAAAATATTAAATTTTTCAAAAATTCGATCCGTTGAACTTGTAATTTGCTTCACAAAATAAGACTCCAGACTCATTCTACAAATAGACCTACGTCATACATAGATATTTCTTTAATTTGATGATTTGATCAACTTAAATTGGCTGTCTTTTTCCCCATTCACTCTTAACGATTGAAAGTTTTTATAAAACCTAAATTGTCATGTTGTCAAAATACACTTATTTACTGTAATTTATTAAAAAATAAAATCTATTTTGATTAAGAAAAGCCTGAGAAAATTATTTCTGCGGTTCTTTTTTATTTTCTTATTTATAAGTACGAAGTCAATCTTTTCATGTTCTCTGTGAGATGAAAACATTTACTGAGTTCGTACTTCGTAGAAGGGAACTCGAATTCTATCCTACTTTTTACCCATGTTGTTGAAATCTGACCGATCGATCGCACCATTAAATTAAAAACTGATCACTAATTTGATTTTTAAATCATAAAAAATTAGATAAATCATAAATCGAAAAAAAATGATTCGAACCAGAAAAATTGAAAAAATCGGTGATCGATCGAACCGAATTTTTTCAAAACAACACTGTTTTGAACTAAAAAAATTAAAAAAAAAAGAGAGAAAATTTCAAATAAATTAAATTGGACCGGTTGGACCATAAACCGGCAAGAAAACCAGTTCAATCTCCGGTCCAATTTTAATGACATTGCTTTTTACAATTCTAAATAATATTTAAGGAAATCAATTAATATTTGAGGGAAAATTATTGGAGACACTAAAATATATAGACTTATCTCATATATCAAAATAATTAGTGATAAAATATTTTAATTAATATGATTTTTTTATTTATATTTTATTCAGTGAAAATATATCAATATCATTTTTTATTCAACGTATTCTTATCTCATTAGATTGATGTATGCAGCAAAATTTACTCATATTTGAGAGGCTGGTATGAGAATTCTATATTTATACTTGTAGATTTGGATCTAATTAAAAGTAATAAACACTCAAAATATTGCCAAGTGAGACTGTTTTTGGTCAATAATATTCTATAAACTAATCTCCATTTGCTTAATTATATTTCTATCTAGTTAGTTTGTTACATCGTCCAAAAACAAATTTGTATTGTTCTAAAAAAAAAATTATATTGAAAATGGAGAGTCTTAAATATATATATATAAAATAATTATCTGTGTCAATAAAACAGAGCCCTAGATAAGTACGAATATTCACTTATGAAGAAGAATGCAGATAAGGGGGAAATGACACTAATCATCACTAATAATAACTAATAATATATATATGTATCTAATCATAAAAAATAAAAAGAGACGTAACTTTTGAAACATTTGATGCCAATTGCCATAGGCCCAAAGCTAGATAGAAACTCTTTTTATGCTAAAGCCTAAAAGTAATGGGAGGCATATATTTTCTCTTATTTTTCAACCAATAAAATATTATATTCATTTCATTTATATCAAAATCAAAGTTAACCTCATCCTGATAATTATACTTTTTTTTTTTTTTTTTGAGATGGAATTTGTAATATTATTTTGCTATTAAATAAAAAAAAATACAAAAGTAATCTATAATCCTCGTCAGTACGTAGACTTGTTTAGGGCATGGGTCTGTGAATTATGCGTTAATAAAGTTCTTATTAGTGTTCATACTCTTTTATATATATATATATAGGTTAGTCAAATAATAAATAAGCCAGAATTAAAAGCCAAATAAACCGAAACAAGACAAAACTCGCAAGTTAATAGGCGAGAGTTGTTGTGATTTGTGATTGTGTTTGTGAGGGGACCGCCATGAAACAAAAATAACAAGCTGGACTAGAAGATACACAGAGAGAGAGAGAGAGAGAGAGAGAGAGAGAGAGAGCTGGGTGGCAACAAAGTCTGCCTGCCCAGTACGCCTCCCCCCCTACCTAGTGCCGGCCTGCACTGTCCAATCATCTCAATTTGACACAACCTTTCTCAAGCTAGAGTGACCTTTATGTCTTTGTACAACAACAGTTGTGGATTTTGGCACAAAAAAAATAAAAACTTCAACAATCCCACGACCACAAACAAAACAAATTAAAATTATTATTATTATTATTATTATTATTATTGCCTAAGTTCGCAAATGAATTTAATTACTCTTTATTTTTTATTAAATTTTAAATTTTAAAATTAAATTATAAATAATAAAAAATTCTCATTTATAAATATTCTAATTTTTAACGTAAATAATCAATTTTTAATAACTTGTATAAAAATTAGTTCAGATATCAACTTAATAAGAAAAGAAAAAAAAAATTAAAGCTTTACAAAAATTAACGCACTCTTCTGATATGATCATCACCGACAATAACCTCTTTCACCTTTCTGTATTATTAAATTAGATAGGTGTCCAGATTTTATTTGCTTAATCAACCATCCCCAACCTCTCTTCTTCTTCTTCTTTCTTTTTCTTTCTTCTTTTTTTTTTTTTTTTTTTTTGTTTTTTAAGGATATATCTAATAAAAATACATAATAATTATTATAGATTACATAATAATAAAAAGATAATCTTTTTCTTTTTAATATTTTTCACGAAATTAATAATATTTTTTTATGATTAAGAAAATTCGAATATAAATTTTTTTATTATATATATTTTTTTAAAAAAATAAAAAGATAAATCAGGCGAGACATGGTATCATTTCCAATCTCATTAATCCATGTATTCATAATATTATTTATAATAATAATAATAATAGTTGACCATTGCTTTTTGTTTGGGGCTTCTGTTATTTTCTATACATTTCTCTTATATGTAAACCATTATCTTCACTGTTCATTCATTCTAAACGTGTGAAATTACATTCACGTAACTAAAAGTTGCTATTTCACCTAATCTTTTCTCTTCTCCCTCCTCCAAATTGGAACTCCACATGGCAATATGGTATTAATATTAGTTATGCAAGTGCCTTCTTTTTTTTTTTTTTTTTTTTTTTTTTTTTAAGATATAATGTCAAAAATAATTAAGAATTTAAATTTTAATAATTAACCTTTTTTTTTTTTTTGTTAAAAATTACTTTGTTGTAGTATTAAAGAATAATGAGATTATTATTTAATGTTTATTTCGTAATATAAAAAAATCAATATTTTTAATTTACAATATATAGTGCTTTCTGTTTATAAATGAAATATTTAATTATGACATCCATCAAAATGAATAAACAATTACTTAGGGCTCTTAATGAAAAATAAAATTATAAATGAGTTTAATTATTTGTCATTTTCTTGATAAAAAATGATGATTATATAATTAAAATAAAAGAAAATATCACTCATTTTCTTTTTTAGAAATTTACAGGTTTAAATTAATATAATGTGTGAAAACTATAGTATAAAGTTAGATATGAGTTGCAAAAATTATAATCTCATTCTCAATCAAAAACTTAATTATATTTCTTGGTTGGTAAGCAGATAAAGACACAATTGTAGCTGTTGATAGTTGCCTTCTTAATTTGTACTTTTTTTTCTTTTGTTTTTGAAAAAAGAAAAGAAATTATCCCATTTCCGACTTAATCACTGTTGAAAGTGTAGGATCCAAGACTTCCTAAAATCTGTTCACAATCGCTTTCATAGTCACATGTAATAACTAATAAGGAAGAAGCATTTGTCAGATTTGACATATTGCTGTTTTTGTAGGGATAAGCAACACTCTCATTTCTTATCTGCATTCAATTGAACACTTCAGTAACATCAATTAATCATATTCGTTTTTAAGAGGGTTTTTTTTTTTTTTTTAATATATATATATATATATTTATCCATGGGAAAAATGGAAAATGTGAATAGGTTTGTTCAATTTCAAAAACATATTGAATTTATTTTTTCTGTTTTTTTGTCACGTGAAGGAATAGTTAGAATAATTAAGTCTCCATGTAAGGTAGAGACAAATCCATCTCATATAATCCAACCAAACTCCTGCATGTTTTATCAAAAAGATTTAATGGCGGCCATTAGGTCAAGATGCAAGTTGGATAATTATCAAATTAGGCTTAAATCAGAAAATCAATTTAATGAAAAACCTATAATATAAACTTTGAGTTGGTTCATCAACTTTCACCCACTAAAAATTTGGGATGAGAGAATATCTTAATCTCAGTCTCCGGTGTTGATTTATTGCAAAAAATAGGGGCGTAATCATGTTCTGCGGCCAGTTTTTTCTAAAAAGGCTTTCTTTGCAAGAAGTTGGTCCACTACATGACAATTTTAGGTTCAGCCTCAGCATGCTCCACTCTATTCTAATTATTTCTAATTTTATATTGAGTCAATATTTGCTAGAAATTTTTGTATCTTTGAAGACACTATATCTTTCAAGCACATTTTTCTTTTTAATAATTTTTTTTTAACAATTATCTATTAGGATTGTTGAAAATTACATGATTGTGAGATTTTGAATTAAGGTGAAAATTGTTATGATTAAAACTTAAAATCCTAATGAAAATTGAAATTAGATTTTTTTTTCTATTTTATATGTCAGAAATATTTCTCGATTGGGTGGATAATTATTTCCTGTATAAAGTATAATTTTTATTTTAATATTATTCTTAATTGAGTGAAAATCATTATTGAGTTAAAATTGATAGTTGATAATATTATAAATAAGAGTATTATATGAGAGTTTTTTTGGCTATTACCTAATAGTTGAGTTGTGACTTTTGCCCAATGATTGAGTTAAATTATGATAGAGTTGTAGTAATAGGTTTGTAATTTTCTCTATTCAAAAATTGTAATATGATGTTTTAGTTAATTATCCTATCAAGATACTGTGGATATAAATTTATTGAGAGACTGAATCACATAAAATTTATTTGTATTTTTTTTTCTTTTTTCTTATTATCGCGCTTATAATTATGAATTTCCCTAACATTATCTAAATTTGAATTCTCAACTCATAATACTACAAAAATATATTACTCCTTAATGTAACTTTTTCTACATATATGAGTAAATAATTTGAAGGTTAATACAATTTATTCAAATTTAAGATGTATATATAAGATCCATTATTGTCCATATTATACAGTGCTGTAAAGTTATATATGTAAATTTGGTAGAATCACACTTCAAAAGTTAGCTATAGAAATTAAAAACTCTAAATCTATATAAATAAATTTTATAATTGTTTATATTTAATTAATGTGAGACTTTTTATATATTACTTATCCTAACTGAACCGTTATATAATTTAATTTTTGAAATTAAAACCCACATTTGAGATTTAAAATTAAAAAATATGTTAAAATTATAATTTTCATGGAGATTTAGGAGTTTCAAAAAAATTCTACTTGTAAAATAAAATGATATGAATCCTATATATATTTTTCAATGATTCCAATTAACAATTAAAAAAATAAATGAAAACTGGACGAGTTTCTCTTAATTTGACTAAATGAAAAGATGGAATCCCTTTAAATTCAGTTTACTTGTTTAAAAAATTTGCATAATTCTTGGCAATCAGAGAAATCATTATCATCCTTTTGACATATCTATCTATAACTGCAATCATGATAGCATCGTTAATCCACAGAAACAAAAAAGAAAAAAATTCATGGAAGAATTTAATAGGTTGTGAACTACATAATAAATAGAGGATAATTATTTTATTACACTCGTCATAAAAGTAAAAATTTGAATTCAAAATCTCTCATTCTCAATAGCAATGCTCTTAACATGTTAGGAAAAGTAAAATCCAAATTCTTCAGTTCAACATGTTCCAAATTTTTACACATGTCCCATCTTTATAGATCTCCCTCTATTTTTTTTTTAATTTCTTCAAATATTTAAAATAAATTTCTTTTTATTGATTAAAATGCTAATATATATATATATATATATATATATATATATATATATATAAAATTTATCATGATTTAAATTCATAATTATATAAGTTAGGAAATAAATATTGGACAACTCAATTATTAAGTAGTAGTTTAAGATAAGGTGTGCCACCAAGATTGGTGCTAGATAGGTTATATTATAGCAGCTTGAATTGATACATTTTTAGTTTGAAATTGAAGGAACAAGATACAAGAGTACGGCCTAATAAATGCATTCTCAAGACTTAGGTTCTTCTAAGTTCTAACAGCTAGCATATGGGTTGCAACTTCAAATATAATATATTTGTTAACAGGTAACATCAATTTTTCATTTGATATATCTAATGGTGATAACTCAACTCTCAATTGAGATTTTTGGGACCACTAGTTGGTGATCTCTCGCACCCAAAGTAAAAATTGACCTCTTTGATTGAGTAATCAATTCTATCTGTAGGATTTTAGCAGTTTTTATCATCTGTTCTTTGCTTCCTTTTGATTCATTAAATGATCGATAAAGCAATTTAATTGACAAATATTTTTTATTTTTTTCATGTTTAAATGAATAATTGATTTTTAATATGTAATAACATACTGCTTAAAATTGATTTTTAGATTGTGAAACTGATAATACTTTAATGATTCAAAATTAAAATTAAAATTAAAACACTAAAAATTGAAATTGTAATTTATAACGGTTAGGCTGGTTTTTGATTGATAATCTACCGCTATCATAATTTGATTGATTAGGCTGATTTTTGGAAATTAATGGAGGCAGCTCCTGAGTGGAGCAGCAGCCAACAACAAGTAATAAGTCCAAATAGTTTCTTGTTGGGGACCAAATTTTTTTCGCCCTTCTTTTATTAATGTGGCATTCAAGAGAGGCTGACATTGATGGTCCGATGTGAACCCCTCCAACACCCTCTCTATATTTTACATTTTACCCTATGTTTTAGAAGTAATTTATAGTGAGGAAAAAAAATAAAAGAATTGAAAGTTTGAGAATAGAAAATTAAATGATGAAAAATATTTTGTTTGGTAGATGCTGAAAAATAAGAGGAAAAAAATATATATGAAATGTTATTTTATTATGCTAAAATTAAAAATATATTTTTATTTTTAAAAATATAATGTAAGGAGAAATTTGTAATTTTCACCATTTTCACTAATTTTCTCTTCAAATTTAGGAGAAAATTTTTTGGTGGTCCCATATTTTTTTTCTAGACTTGCTCGTGAGTTGGACTATAGGCTACAATTAGTGAAAAAAAATACAGGTCGAGCCTTTGAAAAATTAAGAAAAAATTACATAAAATACAATTTTTTTAAAAATACCCTTTGGTCTTTTTAGTTTTCAAAATATATATATATTTTTTTTGTATAGTTATGATATACCTTTGAAAGTGAGACATTTTTGAAATAAAAAATTTAAAAATTTTATTTTAAAAAAAATATATATATATGAGAATATTTTATTTTATTTTATTTTTAGTGTTTTTGTAAAAATTCCAAAAATTAAATATTTTTTAAATTCAAGTCTGATACATGAATATGCCTATTTTTTTTCACCTATTTTCATTTTTTATTTCAAATAATAAAAAATTTAAAATCTTTCTCCATTTTCTTTCCTCTCTCTATCCTTCCTATTTTTACCATTCCCAAACAAAGTGTTAAAAGAGTCAATTTTAATGAATATTTTTTTTCTTTAAAGCTACTGGGCTGGCATTTAATGGCCTCTTTTTGGGGTTACGCATAAGATGTCAGGAATCACACACTTTATATTTACAATTTTTTTTTTTTTTTTTTTTTGATTTTTTCTGCTTCTTTCATCAATTGCAATTCCAAATCATCTTTTTTTTTTTCCCTGCAACATTTTTTTTACAGGATATCTATGGATAGATTACTCTCATATAAAGCCATGATTATTAATGATTAATGTTAAAAAAAAGTAAATTTTTTGTGACACTGCACTTATTTTTAATAGATGGCACACTTAATAAAAAAAGAAATGGCTTAACTATGAGATATCTAATCTAACAAGCTTTGCTCCTTGCCATCAAACTCGGTTGTTTTTTTTTTTTTTTTTGCCAACTTCTCCAAGTTACGTTGTTGGCTTATTCTGTGTCACATTCCCTTTCCCAATTTAATTCCCACCAAAAAATTAAATTTTTCTTTAAGATTTCTTTTTATTGGATACAATTTTTCCACATGCAAATTTGGATTTTGTTAGGGTTAAATTTAATTTTTCTTTCTAAGATTTAAAAAAAAAATAATTTATATTTGTACTTTGTTCCTTTAAATTTAATTTAATTGTAGAACTAGATATTTAACTTCCTATAAGCTAATGAAACATATTATTTTTAAAATTTTAATTTATTGATACATGCAAGTAACCTCACTAAAAATCATTGTTATTTTATTGATCATATATTCCCATTTTCTTAAGTATGGGCAGGTGGCAATGCAATGGTAAAATATCTTATACCATCATTGTTTGTATTGTTATCATTGTCACTTGGATTATGCTCATATAAAAATTTTCTCCAATTATTGATGGTGTCAAAAGATATAATAAATAGTAGATAAAATTACACCAAATATACAATTTTTTTAATTTTTTTTAAAAATATCCTTTTAATTTTTTTAGGTTTTTAAAAATAATTTTTTTTTATACTTATGATATACTTTTTAATATACGTTTAATATATTTTTGATATACTTTTAATATGCTTATGATATACCTTTAAAAATGGGACATTTTTAAAATAAAAAATTTAAGTAGTGTATTTAAAAAAAAAACATGTATAAAAATATTTTATATTTTTGAAGTATTTGTATACAAACCCCAAAATAGTAATGTCTAAAACAAAATGAAGGGCCTTTGAGAAGCTTGCTGCTTTAGGAATTAGGATTTAGAGACACGGACAGCCCATTACACTTGGCAGGTGAGGGTTACGGCCTAAATAATGATATGTGTTGTTTATTGGGCCAAGCCCACAGGAATGCAAGAATTGTAGATGAAAGTGTGTGTTAGTGTTTTTGATGGTGGCTGGTAGGTGAAAGAAGAAGAGTAGTTACAGCCTTGCTGGTTTTTGATTGATAGTTTATTTTGAAGATTGGAAAGAAATGTTGGTTACAATTTTTTGCTTATTAGATAGATGCTTTCAAGAACTAGTTTGCTTAAGTTTGTCAAAATATCTTTGGAGAAGCTTTTTTCTCTTCTCTGAATCTGAATTTTCGAAAAATCTTTTCTTCCCAAGCCTAACAATTCTTTGTTTGGATTCCATTTCATTTTAGTAGAGAGCAAATTTAGCAAATTGCAATGTTTGGAGGACCAGGAGGAGGGCCTGGAGGTCCTGGAGGTCCTGGACCCGGCGGACCTGGGGGGCCAGGCTGGGGGCCAGGTCCTGGAGGACCTGGATGGGGGGGTGGTGGACCATGGGGGCCAGGACCTGGGGGACCGTGGGGTCCTGGACCTGGAGGACCTTGGGGCGGTGGATTTCTAGGGCCTGGTGGCTGTTTTGGAGGGTTTGCTGATGGATTATGCAATATGGTATCTTCTTTGTAAGTAGCTTTCTCATTCTCTCTTATTTCAATTTCTCTTCTTCATTTAGTTAAATGCAAGCTTTTCAATTAACCGTTTATACAAGAAAACGAAAATTGAAGGAATGTACAGAAAATTAAACCAATAAGCCTTTTAAATGTTTTTATTTTTTTGGTGTTTTCCAATTATAAATTGTTATTAATTAAATAATAATAATAAAAAAAAAAAGGAATAAAGAAAAAGAAGAGTAAAGTAGATCTGTATTTGCAGGCTGTATTGCTTGTGCTGTTGTTGGTTGATACAAGATTGCTTTGGTGGACCTCGTGGTCCATTTGGTCCTCCTGGTGGTCCAGGTGGACCCCCAGGGTTCTGATCCACTGGTTTGGTTTGGTTTGGTTTCATTTGGTCAGGTTGGGTTCAGATCCTTTGTTTGTTTATTTAAGTGATGAAATAACGGTTTCCTCTTTTATAAACTTGGGCAGAACCGCAGAAGACAGTGTCTCTTTGATTTCTTGTTATCTCTTATTATCGAAGCTTCCTAAAATGTTTGTTTAAGATGTTGTATATCGAAAGCATGATCTAAATTTGTAGAATGCTTATGAAGTCACTTCACCCACTAATTTCAGCTTTTGGCAACCAGTGATAAATGATTAATGATAATGAATGAATCTTATTTATTGTATTAATTTATATTTGAATTTAAAGAAAAAGTAGAATTTACTTATTGTAGCACTGCAGTCTGCATGAATGTATAGCCTTCAAACTTGGTATATTTCTGGAATTTAATGGACATGAAGTCTGTTTCAGTTCCTTTAATTTATTTATTTCATTTCACAAGAGAATGAGTTCATTTTTAGATTTCATTTGATGGGAGAATACGCATTATGTATTCTATCTTAGGCAAAGAGTTCTTCCTCAGATGTAACTTTATTTGTCCATCTATTTGAATAAATAGTTATTTGGAATGATTATATTCAATATATATTAATATTTTATAATTTTTAAAAAGTTAAATTATTATTTAGTCTTTGAGATTTGTCTTAATTAATAAACGCGTTCCTGCATTTTGAGAAATTAACTAATTAGTGCTTCAGTTTTGATTTCATTATATTATTTAGTTATTTCGTTTATTTTTTCACAATTTTTCCTTAAAAAAAATAAAAATAAAAATAAAATAAAATAAAATTTTACTCCAAAATATCTCTATCCTTAAAATACCCTATCATCTACTCTCTCTCTCCATTAACTGTCCCGAGAATCCCTTGTGCTTCAGTTCCCTTGACGATGACTTCCTTCTTCCTTGCAAACCATCCCTGGGTGCCCCCATAATAATAATAATAATAATAATAATATTAATTTCCTCCAACTTTATCGAACCTTATCAGCGTCAAGGGTGTGGTTGTTTTATAATGGTACAGCCTTGATGAATAGGCATCTGCAGATTCCATATATTGGACAAAAGGCAAAATGCCAATTTCAGCCAATTCCATATATCAAGGTCTAGTACTAGTTGACATTTCTTACTATTGCAGGTTATAATTAAGCATACAAGAAAATGCAGTAAAGGATTTATTGCAGGTTTGCTAGAAATCAATATCTGTCAGAAATAATGCATCGATAGAGCCTCGAGAACAAGTACAAAAGCTCATTTGTAGAGTAATCCAAATCTGTTGACCAGCTCTAATACCTTTAAACAACAAAAATCCTTTGATTTGAGATCATAAATCAAATTCTCCATAAGCATAAGCAAAAATTAGTTGATTCAATTAGAAGAATGGAAACTTCCAATTTGAGTTGTGGGTTTTGATTTCTATGGCAAAAAGAGGAAAATTTAAGAGAAAATAAAAAGTATTTTAATTTTTTTTATAAGTATTTAACGGTAAAAATGAACAAAATGACTATTTAATTTATGAAATCATAACTGAAAACTAATTAATTAATTTCTCATGACGACGCGTTTGTTAATTAGAGCAAAACTTAACAACAAAATAGTAATTTACCCTTTTAAAAAATACAAACTTTTACCCGTATTTCTAATATACATCTATCCAAACCCAGCCCAAGCTTTAATCCCAAAAGGGTCTTTCTTCTTCATCATCATCTCAAGTTTGAAGTAAAAGTTATTTTGATACTTGACTATTTCCTAGCACAATCAGCTTCCAAGCATTCTTTTCTTAACTCCCCATCCATAACTTGTTCCATTATATTCATTATGTTATCACTCATAAATGTACATATGAATTTTCCAATCCAACAAACAGCCCCAACCCAAAAAACATGATTTTGGTGCATTGAGTACCACAGCAGAAAGAACAAGAGGAAAAAATAATTTCCTTTGCATTAATATGCGGTAACATTCTACCATGCACCAACAGTACCAACACCGATATAAATATGTATACTCTGTTTCAGCAATCACATGGAATTAGCAAATTATAACGGTTCAGTAAGGGAAGCATTTTGCAAAGCTACACAGTAGACAGGAATACAGCAGCCTTCTATTAGGAAAATTACAAGCAAACTCGTGAAACAACTCCCAGTTAAAGCGTCAAGTATAAAACACTCGACAAACCAAGAGATGATGTTTGTCAGCCACAGCACAGCCTACAGAGCAGAGCACTTTTTGCTCATAATACCAACAGCTAATATGTACAGGAAAAAATTTAGGAAAAAAAAAAAATGAAAATCCTAATTCTTCACATGGCAATTAGAAGTAAAGAGATTGAACTACCCAGAAGCTTTTTTGTGGAATGCCCCATGCCATAGAGCTATGAGACTACAACTGCCTCAGCAACCAACTTTTCTTGCACCATGTGAATACCTGTCAAAAAAAATTCAGGAATTTCAATAATCTCATACATGAAATGAGAGGACACCAACTTGAAACGAAAATTGTTACTTTCTCGTAAGGGTTAAAACAATGCTCAAGGCCACATGACATACATAAAGTTCAATGGTATGCAAAAAGACATCAGAAAATTCATGTCACTTATTTTTTTTTTTTTGAAAAAAGGAAAATAAAATCACAGCAGTTAAACACAAGGATGAAAGTTAATTGATTGATAGATGGCATTACTAGATAAAGAGTTCATCAAACAAGAATAGCCTCAGATACACGCACAAAATTTTAAAAAAAAAAACATATTTGAGCAGGTTCAGAAGAGCACAAACAGCAACATCAATATGATCATAAAGGTTTGTTAACATGAAATACAAAAATGGGGAGTTTGAGTAACCACTGGATTCACACCTGCTTGTCTGTCATTCACAAGCGATCTTGGTGTCAAAGCTGCTAAGGCATATAGCAAATGCCTGGAAAGCTGAGATAGGATACTGATAATCCATGGTGAACACATCCTTCCCCACTTTCCCAAACTGGAGTATAACATTCTCATGCTCCTGCCTGCCAACTCCATTCTCTGGAGAAGCAACCAGCTGAAAGTTCTTAACTGAGGCAACTGTCACCCGTCCATTGAAGTTTAGACACCAGCACTGGAGTTGTTCATGCCACCTGGGTGCCTTGTTCCTTAACACTAGCATTCCATCTTTATAGCTGGGCAGAGGACCAGATTGGAAATTCTCTGTGCGGGTGGATTTTGATCTGAAAAAGGGAAGTGATGGAAAGGAATCCAAATTACTATGCAGAAATTCAGTCTGGGTGGGGGCAACTCCTCCAGGCTCAACAGAAGAGGCAGGGATGGCATCCATAGCGCATTGCATTCTCCTTGGACCTCTGAATTCCAAAATATCAAACAACATTAGAACCCAGAAAAAAAGTAACATGATAACTAACAAGAATACAAGACCAATACCCATCCTCCATAGAGGGAGGGGGAGAACATTATTTGCCACAATGCTTTTGTATTTATTTTCCCTGTTGCATAGATGTCTTTTCCTTATACACCAAGTAGAAAATTTGAAAGGCACCTAACTTACCTTGATCCCAAGACATTCAGCTCATATGAGACGTGTGCCACAGGAAAGTTCCCAGCAGGCACCCTAGGAGAAACCTGTTTCATGTTAACTATCCTGGTGGAGCGACATTTAGCAACTTTTGCTCCAGAATTTGGAGGCTGTGCATCATAGATTGTGAACTTGGTTCCCAGGAAATTGGATCTGTTGTAAAGGAAAATGGAATCATAAACTTAGACTTACAAAACAAGAAAAAGGATCAGTTTTGTCATCTAATAGCTGGCAATACCTCAACTTTCCGATGTAAGTGCTGCTCCCTCTAGACACATCATCGCAGTTTAAGGAGATAATGTAATCTGTGCAAGTTGGCCTCCTGCACCTCCGTGCAGCAAGAAGAAACTTGCCATCATCATTTGAAGCTGCCAATATACCATACAAGTAAAACAGTTTAATACTAGCAACTTAAAGAGAAGCCTTAAATCAAAAGAGGAATCTACTCATCTCCAAAATTGTTGAGGGAAACTAACCCAGCACTTGTCTCCAGGAATAGAAAGCAACAGAATTCAAATAAACTCATCGAGACATATACAAGGAAAATAAAAACAAAGATTTAGTTATTCACCTTGACTTAAGCTGAGATATAGATAATATGTTTGATTGCTACGATTCCGTTTAATGTAGCATTGAAGAAGGAAGTCCCTTGGACCAGGCTGCAAAATAAAATAACCCAAGGACTTTCACATTAGCTGTAAGGGAAAGGGCAAATGACTTAAATCTTAGATAAGTGAAGTTAAAATTTCCATTAACAGGGTTTACAAGAAGAGACAGATATCTCCAAGTAGTTTCTACTCATGGCATCATAGAACACCCAAGAAAAGCCAAAAACTTCACAACTATAAAGAGGAATGCAATCTTTGAAAGAGTATCAATTTGAAACCGATAAAAGTATGAGAAAACTTTCTGCCATTAATTTGTCCTTATGAGCATCATCCTTCAACAATATGAAAACTTTCTGCCACACAGTGTGGCATACACAACCAAGTATTTTCAGAGACAATGCTTCTACACATCACTAGGTCACTAGTGTAAGGAGGAGAAAGTACACCATATTCTGTACAATGCAAAATATCAGAGGCAGCATTATGACAATTAGGGATGGCAATGGGACGGGGAGTCCCCATTCCCTGCGGGAATTTGCCCCGAACGGGGCGGGGATTCCCCGAAGTTTATCTCCATGGGGATGGGGATGGAAAAAATTTATTTCCCGTTAGCAGGGATGAGGCGGGGGCGTGGACGGGGAGTGTATTCCTCACCCCGCGGGAATCCCCATCCCCGTCCCTGTGGGGACCTGATATTATATTTACATAATTATTTTTAATATATATATATATATATATATATATATATATATATATAAACACATGTATTATGATTTTTAATTTTATCACTCATTTTTTTGTAATTCTCTCACGTCATGACTACTCTAAAGAAATTTATTTAAATACTCTCATACTTTTATATATGCTAAATTTTTTAATGTTTTATTAAATAAAATTGCAGAACATTTTTAATATATCAGGCGTATTTACATTTTAATTTTGTTTGATTGATATTTTGTATGTCTGAATCTGTTAATGTTTTCTAAATAAATTTATTCTTATTTTTCAACCATTATTTATAAATTTTATAAATATAAAAAAAAAATATTAGTAATACTATATATATATATTAATAATTAAATATATGTAAGTAATATATAAAAAAAATTAATAAAATATATAAGTAATACTAATAATCAAAATATCTCCAATTATATATATATTGTGAGTTTAAATATAAATAAAGTCTAATTTTTAAACTTTTATATATTATATTCTACTATCTAAAAGTATCAAAAATTGAATTAAGATAAGATAAAAAAAAAAATTCAAATGGGAAACGAAAATCTCCGCGGGGACGGGGACTAAATTGTCCCCGTTTGTAAGGCAGGGATGGGGATGGTGATTCCCCGCTAAGGAGGGGATGGGGATGGGGATGGTACCCCTCCCCGCCCCATTGCCATCCCTAATGACAATAGCCTTATGACAGGTTCAGCAAGTCAGTTCCAGCACAGAAAACAAGCAAAAGAAAACCAAATGGTAAGTTTAAAATTCTAAACTCATTGTAAACCTCGGAGAAATAGGAAAACAAAACCCAGTGAACCTTTCCCTTGAGTTGTGAGTGCTAAACTGTCACAATGCCAAGAGAGTAGAGATAAAGATGTAACTTGGACTAGATTAAAATTAAAATTGGCAAGAGTATGCTGCAAGATTACAACATTTCCATCAGGGGAAGGGGTCATAATTTTTCCCGTCACATTGATGACACAACCAAAATTCAGCAATTGACCATAAAAAAACCATCACTATCACTACATGATCAAATACTAAAGATAAAGAGATGAGAAACAATTTAACCAACAGAATTTTCGAAATTGTTATTAAAAAGTCTGGATTCCACTACACATGCAACACACATAAATAACAGAATAAAACTTGTATAAAAGCAAAATGAGGGATAATATATAAACCTGCTTCAAAGAAATTGGGAATGTCAATTTGCCTGAAACTTCCAGAGACTTCACCATTTCTTTCATAATCTCCCTCCAATTTCTACAAACACCAGCACAAGCAACCACATTCTTCCGAGATGGCCAAGTACTCTCAGATGACTCAATTCTCATTAGTACATCTCTCAAAAGCTCAGGCGGCATGTTAGCCCAACAGCTCTGCTTAAACGCATCAACAGGCACAAAAGAGCTATCTTGAACCACCCTTTGTGACCTGGATCGCATCCCATGACCAAATTTGACATCGAACCCTTTTCTAGACATGCTCCCAAACTCACCCCTCATGTCCTGAAGTATGCTTTTGAAAGACATAGTTGTCCCCCTTAAATTTTCAACTCTCAAGAGTCAATCAAGACACTCAGAAAACTCCAAAAATTATCTTGAAATACCCGATCTTCTGAAAATTCTTATCAGTCCCACATTTTTATCCACAAAAATCTGAACTTTATTGTAAAACAGAAGCTGATAAACACTGATCAACAATACCCAGAAGCTTCAAAAAGCTAAAAATCCGTACTTTAGATCGAAGCAACAACTTATTCCCGCTAATTCAACCCCACAAATGTAAAGATCAATATTAACACAGATTCAGATCTACAGTTCCATAATCAGACAATTACCACATTGAAACATAAAAAATCAGTATTATCCACAAAGTGAATAACCACAAATTCCAATAAGTTAATGAAGTGTAGAGATATCGGGATAAGCAAACCTCAAAACGACGGTGGAAAGGGATCTGGAGGGAAGCAAAATCGGAACTTGGGATAGGAGTCATAGGACATTGAAAGACATTGCGATTAAACCTAGGAGTCAAGTGGAGAGAGAGAGAAATTAGGGTTTGGTATGCGCTGTGATGTGCATGTCTGTAGTGGGGTCAGGGGTCAGGCCAAAGAGACCTCTATGGGTCCCAGTTTTTCTTATCTAAAACGGTTCATTCAATTTAAAATCAAATTAGGAATTACATTTTTATTAAATTAAATCAAATTAAATTTAGAATAAAAATCAAATTGAATTCAAAAAGTTCAACTCGGTTTATCAGTTTGGGGTTGATTTTAATTTTTTTTTATTTTTTATAAATTTAAAATAAAATTTAAGTAAATTTTAATATATATATATATATATATATATATATATATTAAACATATATTAAAATTCGATTGGTTCGATTTTAATTAAAATTTTTTGGATAAAAATGTAAGTAAACTGAAATTTAATTTGATTTTAAAGTTTTCAAATCAAATCAAACTAAAATTTTAAAAAAATCAAATTAAACCGAATTAATTAATTCAATTCATTTTTTTAATTTTGATTCGATTTTATTCTCCGTTTATTCAATAGTTGCATTTATCTAGGCACCGGATCCGGGTTTCGGCAACGGTACACCCGCACTGTATTTATTTTTAATTTTTTTATGAAAAAAATTACTAATCAATATGGACATAGAGTTTTTTTTTTTTTTTTTTAAGGAAAAAAACTATATTTTATTGAATGAAAAGATGGTATAAAATATAAATGTAATATATTGTATAATTACATAAATTTTAAATCAAATCATATTATTGAAATTGAAAAAATATAATATCTATAATAATCTATATCGTTCACATAATTAATTTTACAAAATTAAAATGCAATGTATTATTGTGTTAGATTTGAAGTAGCATATGACACAACACCATAGATAATCGATGTTTTATAATTTACAACTATTGTATGAAATAAATCAAGGTATTCCTTGTATTTTAATTTCACTATTACCGTATCAATGGAATTGTGAAGTGAAATTTTGGTTTAGTAATAAAATTAAAATTAAAATTCTAAAATTGAAAATATTTCATCAGTCATTATATTCAATTTCTGCTTATAATTTTTTCTTTTTGTAGAAGAATTTATACTGTTTTTAAGTAGATATTTTGTAACTTGTATAATATTTTTTTACTCAACTTGGTTGCACCCTAACTTCAAATAAGCTATATTGAACTTTTCTTTTATAAAACTAAATATTCATTAATTGATAAAATAAAATAATATAAAATTATAAAATCTTATAATATTATAATTTCTCAATATTATATATATATATATATATATATAGCAATAATTTTAGATTGAAATATTGGATTGTACTCAGCGATAAATAATAATTACTTTTCAATTTTTCTGATATCGATAGGCTTTTTATGAATTTGATATGAACACTAACAAAAGTGATTCGATGCCAAAAACAAAATTTGCATTTCTGATTGAATTATCAATCAAATAATAAATTAAACGAAAAAAAAATAATCTACCATAAAGGGAATAAATAAACAAATAAATAAACCACTGAAATGAGAATAAATATAGAAGAAAATCATATATGTTAAAAAAAATAATAAATTTGAACATTATTGAATAATAAAATTAAAAGTAAAATAAAAAATAAAAAAAAATATTCACAGTCAGCTTAAAAAAAGTGGCTCGAAAAAATAATAAGAAAGAAAAAGTTATTAGAGTGAAATCTTTTTCAATAAGATTTATATTAAAAAATAATAATAATTACTAAAATGTATGTTAAAAAAAACTCAAGGTATTTTTTTTAATGTAAATGCAGTCTTAATTTAGTGACAATTCTATATATTTATTTTATTAAACTTAAATTGGTTTATGCTGCTTTTTTTATATATATAATTGAAAAAGATTCATTTTTCTTTTTATAAAAAATAAGTTTTTTATTTTTTTAGAATAATTTTTAAAATTTTTTATATGCATTATAAATTGCCTTTTAAGTACACCTTCAGTCCTCCGCCTGTTAAAACGATCTATTCGTAGCAACTTTTAATTGAATTAGCTTCTTTTTTTTTTTTTTTATGTTGAATTTTTTTTAAGTATCATACTAAAATTCTATCTATCACATTATTACAATGTACACCAACCTTGAACCACTAATTATTATCTCAACAATCTTTCAACGAATCATAAATAATGAAAAAAAAAATGTAATCATTAATTTTATAACAGATTTTTGAAAGATTGGCCCTATTATTAAGTACACTAATTGGATGAAAACACACACACACACACACACACACACACACACACTAATTGGATGAAAACACACACACAAGTAATAGCATGGCCTCTTGCTTTATGCTGAAGTGCCCTCTCTTCTAGATTCTACAGCAACTTATAAACTTTACAGCTGATTGGGACTATCGATGAATGGCTTTAAGCTTATATTAAATTTGCTTTTTATTTTATGTGATTTGCCATTGCCATCCTTTTTACATAGACTTTGGCTACACTGCACTTTCCTTACAAATAACTCATTCAGCTCTATAAACGCCTTTTTACCAATTTACCCTTTTACTAATTAATTATAGAGAAAAATACAGTAAAGTACCATGTGATTTTACACTTATTTTAAATGAAAACTGAGATTATTTTCGTGACACTTTAGTACTCTGTAAATTACATAATTTGACACTTAAGTGACAAATCACGTAACTCCATCAAAAAGAATGACGTGGCAATTTACAGACTAGCACCTGAAATTTTTCATTAAAACATAAATTATGATATGGCAGCAATCATTGGTTAGCGTTTGACGCAAAATGAAAAACTGAAACAAGTAAGAGTAAAATGGTAGCGTATAAAAGGAAAAAATGAAAAATGAAAAAAAAAATGAAATCAAAACTAAAAAATAAACGTCAGCGTTTTATTCAAACTCATGAAGCTAACCTTTAGTTTTAACCTAACTTTAGTTTTACTTGGCTCAAAATGTGAAAATCCCTAACAGTTGTAATTTTTTCTCATTTGCTAATTCCTCCAATTTGTTCTCTCTAAATCACTTCTGAAATAGCATCAAATTCGTCAAATTAATTGAATTAAATCAGTTTGTATATGAAAATGAACTTGAATCGAGTATGATTTAAGAAATCGATAGAGATTTATCGAAAAATTTGGGAGAAGAAGGGACTTCAAGTACAAGCTGTATCGTGAGGGCCAAGGTATGTAACAAGCTAGTTACTTTGGTTAGTTCTTTCGGGCATGGGTGTGTTAAACGGGTTTGGATTTTATATGTTTGGTTTATGGTATCGGGTTTGATAATCTGACTGTTGATTGCAATAAATAGTAACTAAGTTAATGGGAATTGTTATTTATTTGATATTTAACACGAATATATACATACCCTTGGCTTTGAGCGATTTGATATGGTTTATTTATTTATTTGTTATGTTTTACAATTGGCACGAAAAATGTCAGTAACAGTAAACTTCAGGATTTATCATGGTGGTCGGTGGGAAAGTGTTGAAAATATGATTTATGTTGGGGGAAAGGTAGATTATTTGGAGAATTTCGATATCGATTATCTTTTTGCTATTGAACTGATGCATTTTGGGATTGATAGAGGATTAGTAAATGGTTGCAGGATTTGGTATAGGATATGTGGCTTAAATGGCTCCATATCCTTAGAGGAAATCAATGTGGATAAGGACGTGTCAAATATGTTGATGTATAATGAGGGTTTTAAACAGATTGACTTATATTTTATGGAGGTTGAAGGTCCAATAACTATTATAGATGAAAATGGACAGAAGGTTAGAAATGAGCCTGAGAATGTGGATATGAATGAGTTTGAGAATGAGAATGAGAATGAGAATGTGTATTGGAATGAGTTTGAGAATGAGAATGTGGATAGGGATGAGCCTGAGAATAAGAATGTGGATAGGAATGAGAATCAGAATGAGAATGTGGATAGTAGTGATTCAGATAGTGATTATGTACCCTCAATGGAAGACAGTGAAAGCTCATCTGATAATGAGTCTGATTACAATGAGCCTAGTTGGCTTTATGATGATATGGAGGGCAATGATGATGACATTTTCAATAATGTCACATCTAATCCAAATGATATAGATGGGACTAGAGATGGGGATATAGCTGGAGTGAAGGATGGAGTTGAAGATGGAAATGGGAATGGGAATGCTAATGCAGATATTGGGATGGATTTAGAAGAAGAAGATTTCAAGGAATTTTGTGAGGATATGGTGGACAGTGATGATTTACATAGTTTAAAGGGATCAGATGATGAGGTTGAAACTTATC
>CATKHJ010882369.1:0-19575 GCA_949750685.1 Vernicia montana
TGTATTAGTTTAGATTAATTAATTGTGTTACTTTAATTAGGTAAAATTAGTGATTAGAAGTATTTTATTAATATATATAGTTTAGGTAGATGATAAGTTTTAGATTTACGAAAATTAATATATAAATTTAAAAAATACATATATTAGTTACTTTAGTATAATTAATTGAAATTAATAAATTTAATTTAGTTATAAGTAAATTTTAATTTGTTGAATTCTATGTTTATGACGAAGTTGAGGTTATAAGGGGGAAAATATATTAGAAGTGCTATTTTATTTGCAGGTTTCTCTGAATTTATTGTGGTATATTGTATTTATAGCCGGCACTTTGTCGGAATTCAATTAAAATATATTGTTAGGGTAATATATAGGTAGGAGTATATATGAGTCACATTAGTATAGTAATTAATTGTAATTAGGTATTCATGCGTTAATAAAATTAGCCTTATAATAAATGAATTTAGATTTGTTATTATGCGTGATGCCCAAACTAAAAATTCTATTTACGGAAGCCTTAATTGATTAACTAGATTATTCTGCTTTTCTATAGAAATAGGATTTCCAAACTGATTTATCATTTAAGTATCCATAAATGAAAGGGAATTACATAACTCTAAAGGCAAAAGAAAAAATGAACAGTAGCTCTTTCTCATAACATATCAAGAGAAAGAACTATTGCCTATCTTCTCTTCTGCCTTTGAATTATGGAATTCCCTTCCATTTATAAATATTTGGAGGATTAAATAAGTCTAGAAATGTTATTTCTATAGAAAAAGAGAATAAATCAATTAATCAATTAAGATTTGCATAGAGGGAATCTTTAGTTTGAGTATCACGCATAATAATGAATTTAATTTTTGTACAAGTTTATTGATGATATTCTGGATGAATTTTTGGCGAAGTTGTATGTAAAAGATAGGGTAAAAGGTAAATTCTTTCTAAATATATTAAGTTTGTGTGAGTCACATTTGCATATTAAATTATTGTGTAAAATCAATTACTCACACCATTGAAATATTTAGATAGACTAGCTGTAAAAGCGAAGGGCTAGGTTTTAGGGGGGAGATATCTTCATGTGCTTGGTTGACTCAAGTTATGAGTAACATTCGTGGTCCATGGATCGATTCATCAGTTCCGATGAGACCAAAAGTTTGATTTGGATCAATTAAGGCTTGTAAAGACTGAATTTTTTTTGTCGGGACATCATATTAAGTCATGATAACCGATTAAAAAAATTGCATCTTCGGAAGCATTAATTGATTCAAATAAAACTTTGACGTCAAGTGGAATTGTTGAAACGATTCATTGAGCTACTACTGCTGCTCATTACATACTCGATTCACTTAAACTCATCACGATGATTAATCTTTCTCTAAAATCCAACCCTTCACTTTTGCAGCTAGTCTCTCTAAATATTTTAATGGTGTGAGTAATTGACTTTACACAATAACTTAATATACAAAAATTAGTGACTCACACAAACTTAACATATTTGGGAAGAATTTACCTTTTACCCCATGTTTTACATACAACTTCGCTAAAAATCCCTCCAGAATATCATCAGTAAATTTAAATATTAATTCTCATTATAAATTAATTTTTTAATATATTTTAACACACAACGAAAAAAAAAAACCTTTTAGAAAAATCTCCATTGAATTAGAGAATATTTTATTAATGGAGATTTTTGTGAAATGATTTTTTTGTTATCAGTGACAAAATTAAATACTAACACTATAGTCGCTAAATTTAACGACTATCATCTCATAATCGCCCCACAGTCACCATTTCTAGTCACATTCGACTGAGCAGTGTAGTTATTTAGCTACTAAAATTTTTTATTAACGACTACTTTTTATACTCACTAATTACCAACGAAAATTTTATTGTCGTTAATTAGCGACTACTGCTCTCGCTAAAAAAAATTTAGCGAGAATACATTTAACAACTGAGTGTTTTAGTTGCTATTCAGTCGCTAACACAAATTAGCGACGAAAATAATATTTTTAGCGACTACAACACATTTTTCTGATAGTGTTTATAGATTTTTATTTTTTTTTCATCTTTGGATTTCTTATGTTTTCAGGGACGAAAAGGTTCGGTGATGGTCAAACACTGGTTCTAAAAAAAATGGTGACAAATTGGTGGTTGTAGTGAAGAAGATGGCTCAGATGAAAGGATTTTGTAATTTTTTGGATCTTTCTGTAATTTTTAGGGACTAGTCTGTAGCTATTTTTCTTATTTAGGGATCAAAATATAATTTGTTATCTAAATTGACCCATAATAATTTTATTTATTTTCTTTCTAGATTTAATTTTTATAATTTATTTATTATTGTTTTAGTTTCTGTAAAATAATAATAATAATAGTATATATATATATATATATATATATATATATATATATATATATAAACTTACTTCAATTAAGAAATTGAAATCCTTCCTTTAAAAAAAAAAAAAATTGAAATCATTTGCTGATAATATTTAATGAGGTCAAATCTCTAAATCTCCGATTGGATTGAATTGGATCAAAATATCCAATTCTCGAATTGTATTATCTCAAATTTTCAAGACAATACAATATGGAGATTTTTTATTTCGATTTCGATTTCAGTTCTACTCAAATCCAAATTTCTAAATTTATATCCAATTATAAAGATTTTCAAATTTCCGTATTAAATCACTCAGCTTTAATCACTAAATACTAAAATAAATTTGAAATTAAAACGAAAAATAATTTTATTCAATATGAAACACAATTAAAAATACCTGGATAATAAAAATTCAAGATTTAAAGAAAATAAATTAAAAGAATTACCAAAAGATTTATAACTAGCAAACCAAGACAATTTAAAAAACAAAATTAAAGCATCACTCAACTTTTTCATTGCTGATTTTTATTGAATTTTTATACCTAATCAGAATGAGATGCAAAATGGAGTTCATAGAGATATAGAGAGCACATATAAACAGGTTTGAACAAAACATTGATGATGGTCTAGTCTCAAATCCAAATTCAAAGCAAGGAGTTATTTTTGAAGAATTTGAAGAATCATGAAAGAATATTTGAAATTTTATATCAAGTTTATTTTATATAATTTTATACTTGAAACTCTAATTCAAATTCATAATTAGTTCAAATGACCATATATCTAAATATACCTCGAGATAATAGATAGACTTAAAACAGAAAAGGAAAGAACTAATAATAGAATTTAAGTGGTACCACTATTTCATTCTCCAATAAAAAGATTAATAAACATGTTCCCTGCAATTTCACAAGCAAAACATAAGTACTATTGAAAATAATTTCATTGATTGTTCCTTGAGATACCTAAAAACACGCCTGCTCAAATCAAGCACATGTTGACCATACAAGAATTGCAGGCATATTTAAGCATATTAATTGTACATGGAGTTCGCCAATTATAAACCCAACCCACTCAGATTCTGACAAGTGAAATTCCAGCAACCATATCTCCAAAAAATGGATTTTCAGATCCATGAAGCTTTAATCAGCATCCATTTCTTCAAGTGCAGTCTTGGCAGCAGCCTTGGCTTCCTCTAACAGTTCATCAGGAACCTGGAAGTCCCACAATAATGATAAACATTTAGGAATGTTATGTAAACTAGTGCATCCAAATATTGGAATGCAAATACCAAAAGTCTCATCCTCCATCACCAATAGTCCGTGTTCGCACGCATACTAGCCCCACAACTGGTATCCTTTTCTCTATTTTAATTTTTAGGAAAGTTATGTAAAATAGTGCATCCAAATATTGGATTGCAAATGCCATAACTTGCAACAAATTGCTTCAACTGCCTGAGCAACTAAGGCATTTTTATACTGAAACTATCATTCAAACAAGGTAGAAACCATCAGTTTTAATGTTTCTACTCTTACCACAGACATGATCAACAAAGAAAGGGAACAGAAATTACCTTCTGATGCTGTCTCTTTGATTCATCACAAACCCAACTCATTTCCAGTTCAAAGGCCTTGTCCTTTGCTTCATCATGCACCTTGTAAATGCTGCTCAAACAAAATGGAAAAATTAAAACACATGAAGTACTAGTAATGAAGTACTGGTACACAATTTGGCCAAAAAAAAAAGTACTGGTACACAAGCACGTACATTCACATAGAATATGAAGCTAATGACAGTTCAATGTTTCAATGATGATAAATGTTTGGGCTTGCAATCATTAGCCTAGAGATTTGAAATATAAAGCTAACCATTGTAAGCAAAACTGACAAAATATTCTGTTTTTAGAATGGATCCTCATTTGATAGGCATCACTCAGCAAAAACCAACTTAGGAAGAGAAAAGATGAAAAGGATTATAATTAAATATTAACAGCATGAAAAAGGAAAAAACTGAAGTATCTTCAGCTTGGGTCAAGTCTTTCTTAAATATTTTTCTTGTTTTAAATGAATGTAATTTTCATTTTTTTTCCTCATTTATATTTATATATTCTCAACTTAGGATATTGCAAATAAACACAGATTATAAGGCCGACCTTTCAAGATCTTCTAATGAATTTTTAAATGATTTAGATTGTAGCATTGAAAATTAAGATTAGTTCCCGCTTTCATGTTTCCTGACTGTAACAAACACAATTTATTTGAAAAGAAAATAGGAATCAGAAGGAATTTGAGAGAGAAAGATGTGGGGGACAAAAGAACAGAAACAATCAACAAGAAACATTCATGGAATGCCACATAATTCAAAAAGAGAAACAAAAAAAAAAATTATTCAGTGTGGCAGGAGGCAACTCTTACATTTTGGCTACTTCAATAACCCCTTCCCGGCATGTCATTTCAGAAAGCTTCAACTTCTCAATTTCTCTGTCCACAGCATTCATTGAATCATTAGAAATGAAAGAGGAATCCATGCAAAATATGAGAATATGCAGTTTTAATATGACAACCAAAGCAATGTGTTTTAAGTAAAACAAACAGGTTGCTATCTTAGTTCAACAACTAGCTTGATATGAGAATATTTCACCCGAATTTATATACTTCGATAACCACGGTGTACATCATTATCTACCAAATTTAACAAGAAATATTAACCCAAAAAAAAAAGAGCATACATGTCTAAGCACAAAATTATTGTTACCATGTAACGAATACTATGATAATTTGGCTAACTAAATTCACCATCAGGAAAAAGGAAAGTGATAACTTACGTTTTAGCAGCTTGCTTTCCCTTCCCAATAGCAGCACCAAAATATCTCTATATCATTTTTTTTTTTTTTTTGAAACACAAATATAAGTTGTAAGAAACTCCAAAGAACACAACTATCAAATAGTTACCAAGTAATAGCAATTGTCAACAAATCAATAGAAAATTATATAGAAAGAAGCAAAAAAAATATATAGCTTTATTAAGGGCAAATCAACTCACATATGATATGCCAGATGGCTCAACCATGTATAATTGTGGTCCATCTCTGTCATAACCACCAATAATTACCCCACAACCGAATGGCCTGTAGCATTAACAACTTTTATGTACTTTTTCTGAAGTGAGAATAGTTGAGCCAGAAATGTACAATTTAAGTATCACTGCTTTCCTTACCTAAGCCACCAGTAGAGGGTGCATAAATGCACATAACTAGCAACGCGATCAGCAAGTTCCTTAACAGGAATGGGTTCACCATAAACACTAACAATCAGGAAAAAAAAAAAACACTTAAGCTTAGCAAGACCAGGGGCACATGAAAAATTTAAACAATAGTATATTCAAGCACGGATGCCCATGTAAAATGAGCACTGAGAGTTAGGGTTGCAGCCTTCCCGAAACTGCATACATTGCTAGAATGGTAACCAGAATCAAAGCATCTAATGTTTTCTTTTAAATATTCAAGTGGGTTTTAGCATGAGAAACAAGATATATGGTTCGAACAACAAACCTTTCATAATTGGTTGCCTCAGACTTTGCTCTTGCAACAATTTGTCTACCATCAGCTGCTAAACCAGCAACAGCCTAATATTTGAAGATAGATAAACAGATGGAGAGAGAGAGAATCAGAAGCATAAAATGCACAAACAATGTAACATTCTTGCTCAAATTGTTGGACTTTAAGACCTAACCAAGTTGATCCTTATATATATATATATGTATATGTATATATATATATATATATATATATATATACAGAGCGAAAAAATGAAAACATAAGGAAAAGTTCAAAAGATAACAACATAGGGGCTAGCCTTATATTCAAGGCTCATGGGAAGTAAATTAACTGCCAGAGTATATAGCAGGTCTTTTTGTATGCTTTGAACAGCATCTTATCTTTGCTTGAAATATTACTTCCCACAAAATCTGAGAATTTAATTAAAAATAAAAGTTATTTCCACTCTTCTATCCCTTATGCTTCATTTGAATGGGAGCATAATAGAGGTGTGGTTTACACATTTTGAGAGAGAACCATTAAGAAATGCATGTTGATCTCATTGTACTTATAAGTTTTAAGTGGGAGAACATATTATAGTGAATCATAAGTGAAGTGGTGGTGACTTTGTATTTGTTCCTACAACCCAAAAGCATTGCAAAACAGTTAATATTTTGCCAACTGCACCGCACATTTGTTTTATGAACAACGGAGAACAGTATTCAGGTACCAAAGCAAGTAATGCATATAGAAAAACAGAAATAGGTACATTATCAAGTAGTATTGCACAAAAATCATCATTAAGGTGTACTCCAGTTAGGCAATTATTTACACGCTTCAAAAAAAATTATGTTGCACAAACACATACAAGAACTTAATCAGAAAGATGCCACACGCCACACATATATTAGTTAAATAAAATGTCTATTAGGTTAGAAGGCTAGCATGAAGTTCTTTCCTTTTTGAAATCCAGCAAATGAGACTAATCACATATGTCAAGTTTTCATTCACCAGAGTTATCAGAAGGAAATACTATTTGTTTCTGTCCATGCCTAAATTCATTTCAATCAATCGTAATCCCAAATTTTCATTCAGCAATAACCAAAACAACCAAAATTAACCACAACTACATAGGTGATGGCCCATCTGTTAAGTCAACAAAACTTAAATAGCATAAAAATCTAAATTAACCTCAAAGGCAATAGCAAAACAGTACCATGCCAGAATGCGAATGAACAGAGTGGATTCTCCGATTGGAACCCCGCAACATCATTTTAGATGCTATAAGTTTCTCCACACCCTAAATTCCAAAACAAAATTACAATTACAATTCTAAAATGCATGTAAAAATTCCAAATCTTATAATTAAAACAGAATAACTAAATTTACCATAACAACCCCGTCCTTACACTTGATTCCAATAACAGTACTGCAAAATAATAAATCAAAAAAAAAAATCAAAAATCGCACATGACTAGAAAAAAACCCTAATGCTGCTAAAGATTTGCGTTAGCTTTCCCAAAGCCTACTTTAAAATCAAATCTTATAATTAAAACAGGAGAAAAATAATAGTTAGGCACAGTAATTTTTATCGGGAAACAAATAGAAAATATATTATAAGAAGATAGTGAAGAAGAAGATACCCGCTGTTATCGACGGCTTTGGCAGCATATTCGATCTGGAAAACACGGCCATCGGGAGAGAAAGTAGTGACTGAGAGATCGTAACCTGTTCCTATGCTACTCATCGTTTTAGCCTTTGATTTTGCTTCTTTGTTATGTGTATGTATTTGAAGTGAGGTTTTAGCTTCTTAAAACTGCGAGTTTTCTTCGATCTCAAGACAGAAAAAGGAAGACGGAGAGCAGAGTGAAACTAAGGTGTTTGATTGTGGGCCGGGCTGTTAGATTTTGGGCTGGACTGGAACTGCTTTAGCCCATGAGTTATAATTAAATAACAATCAAAGAGAGTCTAATTGCTGCTTGGATTGGTTTTTAATAACAAGAGGACTAGGATTGCCTTTTAAAATTTATCTTGCTAATTTTTAGATATAATAAGTAAAGTTATTAAGGTGTGTACGCGTTTTTTTTTTATTTTTGTGTATTTATACATTTCAAAAAATAAGTAACGCTAATTTTTTTTAACACTATAACTTCTAACTTTTGAAATAAATAAGAATAATACATTTATAATAGTAACACTATTATTCAGTGCATTCAGTGCACATAAGAATAATACATTTTACACACATTTATATGATTATCCACTGTATATATGGGAGATGAACCCACTTGAATATGAGAGAGCACAATATTTTCATATACAGTAAGGTCACTAAATAATTTCTCAAAAAATAATAAAATAAAAATATCATAGTTTAAATATAATTAAAAAAACATGTATTTTACTACAAATTAAATAATAGGTCCTACAAAATAAAACAAAAAAAATATATTGTCTTTAGAACTCATTTCTTACATAAGGTTTTAAGATATTATTATTATTATTATTATTATTATTATTATTATTATTATTATTATTATTATTTTGTAATAAACATATTTTTTATTATTATTTTATGAAAAAATAAACTAAGTATAATTTATCATATATATTTGTAGAAAAATATAAATATTTTTTAAATAAATTTATTATTTAAATGTAATATCGATCAAAATCAATGATAATTATTGATTGCCAATCATTTATCACTAACTACTAACCACTCATGAATTAACACTAACCGCTCACAGCTGACCCTTAATCACTAATCACTCACATTTAACTATCACCGCCACTAAATCAAACAGGCTTTTTATTCTTTGTTTTTCTAGGTTTTTTTTTTATTTTTTGTATTAATATCGAAAAAAAAAGGCAGAAAAAACAACATTCATTGCCAACAAAAAGTAAAACCTTTCGCTTTAGTGGCGGAGCCACAGTTACCCCCACTGCTTAATCTTTATGCTTATGAGAAGTATGGGAACTCTACAAATTTGCCCCTACAAATGATTAATTTTTAATTTTTAATTACTCTAAATTTGTGTAATAACCCGAATTTTTATTAATTTTAAAAATTCTTATTTTATAAAAAAATATATTATTTAATTACATTTTTTGTTATATTTATATTTAAAAGTAATATATATGATACTCAAAAATATTTATGAAAAATTTACATTTAGATTTTTTATTATACAATTTTTAAAATATATGTATATATGTTTAAAAGTAATGAAAAATTATGTATATCGATATTTTATGAAAAAATAGATATTTGAAAATTTGAAATTAGCATGATTTTGAAAGTTTATGAAAAATAAATAATTTATGTATAAAAAAAAGTTTTATTATATTTTTTTATTTACCTGCTGCTTGATTGGTCCAAAGGGAGACCAATCAATTTCTTTTGTTATGTTGGCAGATCGGGAACCAGAATTGAGAGAGAGAGAGAGAGGAGGTGGTTGTGGTGCCGGAAACCCCTCATCCGACCGGCAGTGAACGACACCGCCACCACCACCACGCTACCCACCTTTCAACGACCACCTGAGAACCAGCGACGGTGAGAATGGACGGCGATCAGCGGTGTACGCACAGAAGGAAGTATCTTTGACACTGCCACCTTGCGAGGCTTATTCCAGCCATTTCCAACTGCAAAATCCACCAAATTTCATACCGTTGGACTCCTTATGATGAAAGCTTTCCATTGATAACCACCTTACATCCTGAAACTCACCGGAGAAGGAGATCAAAAGTTGAACCACCAAAGCTTTGAGCCTTGATTTCCAGCGGTCGGTGGCGTGTGGCCATACGGTGGCGGCTCTGGCTGTCCTAGTTTCAACAGCTTCATTTTAGCTCTTTGATGTAATTTATGACCCCTCAATCGATCGGATTTTGTGTGGGTAAATCCAAAACCCTCAATTTTCACTATGATATTTGAATTTCGGACTGATTGTCAGAAATTTTTATATTTATGAATTATATTTATGCTATTAGAGTTAGTTGATAATTTATAATTTTTATGGATTTCTATGAATTTATATATATACATATCGCTTTAATTTGATTATTGAAATGACTTCATTATTATGAGATTTATAAAATGGATCGAAATGAATTGATATTATTGATAATTTTCTTTTAAGAATATAATTGATTGTTAACAAGTTAAATTTAATTGTATAAGTTTATATTGCTTTTAAAATGAGTATGAAACCGAGTTTGATTATTTATGTGATTTTCTTTTGAGGTAGTTTGATTTTAAAAAAAATTAAATGATTTAAATTTAATATTAAATGGTTTATAAATTAAAATGAGTTAATTCATTAAGAGTGAGACCCAAATTATTGTTGTGCTTGTTTTATATATATATATATATAGAGAGAGAGAGAGAGGGGGTAGCATTATTTGCCAGATCAATTTTTGTTATAGCCAGAGCAATTAATCTCTAGGGTTTTATTTTCTTTTACTTTTAAAAGCCAATTTCATTTAATATTCGCAAATACCTTTCCATCAATTCATTCTTTTCCTTAAAGCCCTTTGATATTTTTGTTTGAATCACTAATTTCATTCACTTTCTTTTATATTTTTCTTAATACTGCTTTATTTTTTTTTTACTCCATCATGCCATCAATCTAAAGAAGATCTCTTTCTTCAATTTTATTCTTATAACAAACTTTTTGTCTCTTCTAAAATTCACCATGCATTCACTTCATTTTTCAAGAAGTAAATCTTATTATAATTTTCTTTCACCAATTCATAAATAACTCTTATCTCTTCCATTTAATTGTCAAATAAAAAAAAATAGATATATATTCTCTTTTTTCACTTACATAGTAAAGTTAATTTAAGATCCTAACATAATAATAATAATAATAATAATAATAAATATAAAAGATATATATAAAAATTGAAAGTTGCAAATCATCCAAAAGAAAAAGATGAGAATTTGTAGCTTTTTCAATTTTAAAGAATCTTGTTGCTATTTTTTTTAGCTAAAAAATTGTGTTCTTGAGTTATGTTTGGACAATCATTAGTATATATATATTTTTTATTTTTGTTCACGTATTTCAAAATTTTAATTTGCAAAATTTTGGATTCGTTGGATAAGAAACTTTGAGACAAAGAAAATGAGTATGTATCTTAATTGCTTCAAGGGCTTTTAATAGTAAAATAAATAAATAAATAAATAAAAACTCTAAAGGGTATTTATGTCTTTTAAAGCAATTAAGAGATTAATTGCTCTGGCTGTAACAAAAATTGATATGGCAATAACGCTATCTTTTATATATATAATGTTTTAATTAATTAAATTGAATTTTTATGGAAGTGAATGTGAGTTTTGGTATTTGAGTTGTTAAAATCAAATAAATAGTTTTAAAGGATTTAATAAATTGAGAAATCATTTTATGCAAATAATGAAGTTTAAACTATTTACATGATTTTCTTTTGGTGGAAATAATTCAAGAGGAAGATAAGGAGAAAATAGTAGATCAAACTCAAATTCGAGATCACAAGTAGACTGTGCTAATAAATAATGTTATTACTATCATGAAAAGGGTCACATCTAGTATAATTGTAAAAAGATGAATGAAAATCTTGTAGAATTTAATCAATTCAGGAAGAGTCGAGGCAAGTTCTTAAGTGTTGTAGTTAAAGATGATGGTTTTGCAAATCTTGCAATTAAAAATGATGGTATTTTCGAGACTGATGTGCTTATTATTGATGTGGTTGATGAAAAGAAAAATACAAAGGATCCATGATGTGATGAGTGGGTGATGGATTTCACTTGATCTTTCCATATTTGCTCGAAAAATGAATGATTTGATAAAATTGAATATCGCAAAAATGAATATGTGAAACTAGCCAATAATGAGAAGGTGGAGATTGAAGGTATTGGTAGAGTGAAAATTAAAATGCATGATAGAAGTGTCTTGGTGATGTGAGGTATGTTCCTAAGTTTAAGAGGAATTTAATTTCCTTGGATAAGTTGGATTCATTGGGTTATGGATGTTCTTTAAGAAGTGAAGTCATAAAAGTTAACCGAAGTGCTCTTATGATCATGAAGGGTGAAAAGTTTAGAAGAAAAAATATTTACAGATTGATTGGTAACACAATTATTGATGGTGTAGTATATGGTGGAGCTTATAATGAATTGAAGAATGAAAGTGCATTTGTGATGACATCTATAAAAATGATGCAATTCAAATATTGAGTTGAAAAATTGAAGATTTAATGGAATTTGAGTCAATGTGGAGATTGTTAAGATTTTGTTTCAAATTTCTAGTTGAAAAAGGATTTTATTTAATAATGAAGTTTTGTATTTAATTTAGTATCCAAGTTGAATTTAGATTTGGATTTGAAGCCTATATATATGTGAGGTTTTGGTTATATAATTGTAGTGAGGTTGATTATTATTAGAGATTGTAATAGAGGTTTAGTGTTAAGTTAAGATAGTGTGATGTGATACAAAGTACATAGGTAGAGTGTTTTTATATAAAATTGTGAGAAGTTATTTTGTGAGTGTTTTAATTAATTAGTAGCTATATTTATTGATTTATTAGTTGATTTGTTTGGTGGAATAGGCTTACGCCAAACCACGTTAAATTTTGAGTTTCCGATCATTATATTATTTATTGTGTGAGGTATTTTTCATAACATTTTTTAATATATTAGTGGATGAATTTAAGAATTGTGCTTTGAGTAAATGCTGGTTTGATTTAACTTTTAGAAGCTAGCAATCAGCGTTTGAACATCCAAACGCTAACATAGAGTGTTTGGTGAAAAAATTTAAAAGTCAACGTTTATATTTTCAACCGCTAACTTTTGAAATTATAATTAAAAGCTAGCTTTTAAATCAAAAATTAAAATTTGTAGCTTTTGAACTCAAAAGCTAGCTTTTATTAAAAAAATGTCATTAAACTTTAAAATAATTATGAAAATACTTATAATTAAATAAAAAATATATATCCATCATTATTTTAATTTTTAAATATTTTAATATCTATATAGATTCACATAATTAAATACAATTAATTAAAATGTGTAGTTATTTTTATTAATATATTTATGTGTAATGTTAAATTATTAATTTGCATATAATGAAAATTCATAATATATAAAATAATGTCGTTATTCATCATTTTATAATTTAAATATAATTTCAATCTCTGAATTACCAAACACTCTTTAATTATTTGCAATCACTAATAATGAACAACTGACCGCTTACCACTAGCTGCTTCGCTAACCGCTCAAAACTAACTGCTATCGCTAAATTAAACATGCCCTTGCCTATATTGGCCAAAAAAAAAAAAAAAAGGAACATATAAATTATTAATTAAGAGTATGTTTGGACGAGAAGTTAGGGTTCCCAACAACTAGTATAAGATGCTTGAAGTAACGTTTTAAAATCTAGCGCTAACGATTAACAATTCAAAATTATAACATAAACGTCGAAAGTTAAAATTTTTAATGGATTGGCATTTGTCATTCAATTATTGATAGTTGACCATAATCGTTAAGTCAAACTGACTTTAAATGTATTTGTACTCATTAGTTTAAATATATAAGAAAATAAGATATTCATGGTATAGGCAATAATTCTCCTTGTGCTACTACATGTGTTTGGCTATTATTTCTACCCTTGAATTTAATGAATCAAAATCTTCAAAACATGGGCATCAATTTTTTTTATTATGTGAGTCATAGGGTAAATGACTTCAAAAGTCATTAAATTTTGAATTTTTTTTAATATGGTCATTAAAAATTAATTTGATGAAGGTGAATCACTAAATTTTTTATTTTTTATTTTTAATTAAAGGTCACATAAAAAATTTAAATATCATGCTACGTCACCATTTCAATGAGTTTTTGAAATGAGTCATAAATTAGTTAATTTTAATATGAAATGATATTTTAATACTAAGAGTATAATTTTTTTAAAAGCAAAATATTTATTAGATATATATTATTAATATTATCAAATTTATACTATAAATTTTGCAACTTTTATATATACATGTAAATAAACATGTCCCGTCTGTAGAAAATGCATATAGCCACTGTATATCATGAATTAAAACCTTTAAAAGCAACGTTAGGATGGAAAAATCTAATAAATTTAAGTATATTTACCGATAAAATCAAACACATTTTTTAAAATTTAATTAAAGTAATTTCTCATTCGTAAAATAACTCAAATTGCCTTTGAAAGCAATTACATCACCGAATATTAAAATAATAATAATAAATTTAAAAACTTTAAGAAATTCAATTACAAAGTTTGAAATCTTTTTATTTTCAACATCTTAACTGTATTATTTGAAAAAAATGTACATACATTGTTTACTTCCAAAAGCAATTTGTCCCTTATGACAGCCGCCAAATATTTGATTGGTCGATTTTAAATTTTAAATTAAAACTATATTTCTCCACGTCAATTTACTCATTAAACTAATATTTAAGATTCAGTATTTTATTAAAAAAAAAAGGCTATTCATATGACCAAAAAAAAACACCAATAATTACCTTGTTTTATTTCATAAATAATTACCAAATCATATGATAAATTTTTTTTTTAAATAAACATTAACTGTCATTTGTGTAATTATGCACTAAGAATGCTCAGATTTACATGTTATGTTTGGATTTATGGGGGTGTTTGAATTGGCAGTTGAAGACTTAGCTATCAACAGCGTGCTTCCTGCCACTCAATTTGGTTAAGAAAATTTTTTTGCAATTTTTTTTTTGAACTGTCATGGTATTAAACAGTATTTTAATTGAATCGATCAGATCACTAGTGGTCAGATCTGTAGTTCGACCGATTGGATAAAATTTTTTCCTTTTTTTTTTAATTTTTTAGTCAGATTCCTATTAATAGAGATCTGATCGATTAAAACCGATCAAATAGTGATTTAATTGGAAATTTATTTTTTTAATGAATTGAACTAAAATGGCCAACGGTTCCTAATTAAATCGATCAGTTCGGTCTGATTTTTAAATAAGTAGTTTTAAATTAATTTAAATTAATAAATCAACGCTGACAACTCTGCTTTCTAGCTTTTGTTAGCATTGAAGTATATTTATTTTAATAATCAAGTTGTCCTCCCTTTAATAAGCTAATGTTCTCTTCTTTTACTAACTGACAGTAAAAAAAAAAAATAGATTTATTTGATTTGGACATTACTTTTACTATCATTTAGAAGATACCGTTATTTTATTATTTTGTTCAATTTTTCTTTTTATTTATTTATTTTTTTAAATTTAATTTTGATTAAAATTTGACCTTCAGATATCATCATTTTGAAGACGGCTTCATTTATTTATTATTATTTTTTTTTTCCTATGGTTTGAAAGTTTGCCTACCATTTCTAATACTTTTGTCCTTTACAAATCACTATCTTTTATATATTTTTCAAAAACTAATTTAATAGTCCATATAATTTGAATCTATCGAACCAAATAATCATTCTATTAATTTTTTTTTCTTTTTAAATAGAAGTTTTTCTGTTAGTCAACTGAAAATAATATATATATATATATATATATATATATATATATATATATATAAATTAATATTTTATTCCTAAAATACTCTTAAATTCTAAGTCGCACCTTCATTTCTATCTCTCTCTTTCTCTCTTTTTTTTTGTTTGCAAATAAGTATTATATACAATTCATATTAGACATGAAATAAATCTAAATAATCACTGCTTTTGTAGATTTAAATATGAAATTTTTTGGTCTAAGAGCCTCAAACCTGGCCATTCCGGTTAGGCATCAATGGCTCTATTTGTCTATGTTTGATGCTATTGTTGAAGGCATAGGCATATTGCTGCCTAGTACTCATTTAACCAAATGGCGTGCCATCTCGTCGGAAGCCCTAGTAACTTTTATTGCAATTTGCAATAGTTCTCCTCCCTTGGCAGCATGGAAGCTCGAAAGTTGTAGTATTTACCATTATATTTAAAACCGAACCGATCAAGCCACCGGTTCATAATTCAATCGGTTCGGTTCGGCAATCAAATCGACTCTTTTTATTTTTTTCTTTTATTATTTATTTTTATATTAAAATGACATTTTTTTGACAGCTCTGATTTTTTAGACAATCAGATCGAATCAATGACCGATTCTCAATTTAATCAGTTCGATTAGTTTGTTCGATCTGATTTTAAAAACACTGATATCTATTTTGATTGATTTGTGAAATAAATTTATTTTTTTATTTTTTTATGAGATCAACAATAAAAACGAGTTATGAGTTGATTGAGATGACTAAAGAGGTTTTTTTTTTTTTTTTTGGGTAGTATTGCTAAATTCGAGAATAACAAGAACCAACGTAACAATTATTCCTTCATATACTTACTTCTTTTTCTTTTTTCATCTCAATTCAAATAAATTGCAGATTTTTGGCTTGTGATATTTGTGGGTTTGGATGAATATGCAGATATTAGAGGGGGGGAAATTAGATTTGAAGAGAAAAAAACATGGAGATATTTGATGACTATATTGAAAAATTCACAATAATATTGAGGGTAAATTTGATATTTTAGGAATATTTAACGAAAATTATGATGGAATGAATATTTTGTTCAACAGACTGAAATTATATGGACTATTAAAATAAAATTTGAAATATAAGTTATAACTTGTATATTCAATCAAATCATAAGGACTAAATAATAATTCATCCTATTTAAAAATTGAAATCTAAAATGAAATTTATTAAAAATTTAAAACTTAAATATGACCGTTTGGATGACAAGAATTTGGATTTTGAATTTGAATTTGAGTCAAATCTCTTATTTATGTCATTAAGATTGAGTGGATTTAAATTTAATTCAAATATCTAATTAAGTCTAACAGTTCAAAAACTTAAAAATAATTTGGAGAACTACTTAAATTAGGTTTCTATATCATAGTTTTAAATTGGAAAACAAGGAAATTTTATCTCTAATTTTCTATTTGGAAAAATATTATAACTAAACATCAAATTCTATTTTTCAGTTTTCTTGAAATAATTTTTCAGAAAATAGGCATTATTTTTCACAACTAAATAAGTCCATAATATTTTAAATACTCTATTTTATCTAGTTATTTCAAATATATTATCTCCATTTTAACCTAAAATCTTCATTCTTTTTTCTCAAATTTCAAATTTCAAATTTCAAATTTCAAATTTTAAATTTTAAATTCCTTACACTTTCCAAATAAGGGATTTACAAATTTATAGATTTCAAATCATAAATTTAAAGGTGTGTTCGGTACCATTTTATATTTTCTGTTTTTTAAAACAAAAATAATATTTTGAAAATCAGAATTTGTTATTTTTAGTTTTCTGCTTTCTGTTTTCAAAATGCTTCTAAATAAAAATGAAAGAAATAAAAAAAAATAATTTTTTTAAAAATATTTTCTAGTAGTTATTTTTTTTAAAATTAAAAAAAAAAACAGAAAACAGAAAATTATAATGATACCGAACACCCCATAAAATATGATATTTGAAATTTAAATTTCAAATTCAAATCTATACATCCAAAAACATTCTTAAAATATTTGTTAATTTAAATACATTTTTAGTAAATTTAATCCCGATTAATTTATAAATTGATATTATAATATAAAAAATATTTTAAATCTTAAATTTCAAATCAAATTAAAAAAAAAAATCAATGGAAACATAAAATTTTGAGACTTAATTTTCATGTGAAATCTAAACTTTAGCTAGTTTAGATGTTCTCAAAGTCAACCTCAATAATAAAAGAGATTTTGAACATTGAACATTAAAATTGTCGAAAATTTGACTGGTTCAGCAAGTGGGACTGATTCAAAAATTCATTCATTTTAGTTCAGTTTTTAAAATTATCTATTTTTATCTATCATATATCTTAAAAATTATTATCATTAATATATTAATTCTTAAAATTATATATTTGGTTAATTGTCCATTCTGCATTGAAGTATTTTCTGAACCACGAGAAAGTGAAACATGGAAATGGAATCCACACACTAGGAATTCAATTTTACAGAAAATGTAACATTCTAGATAAACTAAATACCATATAATTTTGAATAACTTTCTCATGTAATTCCAAACTGATGTGATGCTTGAATCAAAATTGATTTTTATAGAAAAAAGAAGATAATTTAGGACCCTTTTAACTCTTTTTTAATTTTAGTAAAGATAACAAATTACATGTGATACATACCAAGTGACTCTTTGATTTAGTGGTCACGGTCAGTTGTAAGCAATCAACAGTCAATTACTTCCTTAATTTTAAAATAATTATCGTTTTAAATTCTTACGTAAATATTAAAAAATTTATTAAATAGTTTCAATTATAGTGAAAAATAACTTAATATGACCAAAATATCTATTATATTTTTCTCTCTTTTATTTTATTAATATTTTCACTCATAATAAATAAGGATAAAATTGAAAAAAAAATCATTAATACTTCATTGTTTTCTTAAAATGACAAATATTTAAAAAAAATAACAATTAAAATGGAATTGAGGGAGTATTAATTATGAGCAGTAATAATTACAAATAATTACAGAGTATTTAGTAATTCAACAATTAAAATTAGAATTAAATTGTAAAATGAAGAATGAGGATATTATTTTATACTATATTATAATGAATTTTAAGTATATACAATTGATAATTTAATATTGCACATAAAATATATTAATAAAAATAACTACACATTTTAATTAATTTATATTTAATTAAGTAAATAATATAGATATAAAATATTTAAAAATCAAAATAATGATGTATATATTTGTTATTTAATAGTAAGAATTTTAGTAATTATTTTAAATTTTAATGACATTTTTTTTTATAAAAATTAATTCTTGAATTCAAAAGTTACAAATTTTAACTTTTGATCCAAACACTAGCGGTTGGAAATACAATTGCTAGTTTTTATTTTTTTTTACCAAATATCCTGTGTGGCCATGTCATGCGAACCACTGACTTTCAAAAGCCAAATCAAATGGATACTAATCTTCAATTTTTTTTTTTTGAAATTCTGTAAAAATATATGATTGTATTGCAATTATAACAAAATAAAAAAATTTCATGATGAAATATTAATAAATTAAAATTTCATGATGAAGTTTAATGAATTTAGTAATCATTAAATCCAAACTAGCTAAAATGAATTTGTATACAAAATCCAAAATAAAATATGGCTCCAAACATTTTTTACAAGTTCAATAGTTAAGGAACTGTTTATTATCATTTCTATTTTTAATATTTAGTTTTCATTGTCATATATTAATGGTGCAGGAGGTTTTACTAGTATATTTTAATAAATTTATGTAATTTTTCCTTATTATGGCCATTTATTTTTTTTATTTAAGAAATCAAATAATAAAATAAATAAAATTTAACAATAAATATCTTGGTAAACTATTTTTAAAAAATAAAAGCCTAATAAATAAATTTACTTTAAATTTTGCGCATTTTTGCAATTATACTTTTTTTTTTAATGTCAATTCTACTTTAATTTAAAATTTTAGTTGAAAAATTCTACCTTAAATCACAAGTATAAGAATACTTTTATTTTAACTTTTAAATTTATTATATCATATTGTGAATTGAATTTTTTAATTTAATCAAAATTAATTGAACTCTTTAATTTTATAAATTTATATATATATATATATA
>CATKHJ010882688.1:0-19484 GCA_949750685.1 Vernicia montana
TGATAATTCAGAAGACACAGATTTGAAAAATAGGAGTCACGCATGCATATAACAACCACAAATTAAAATTTTCGCAATTATAATACAAACACGTGCACAAATTTGTAGAGATTGAATGAGATCCAGTTCAATACAATATAACAACGTTCACTAAAGTTTAATTTGAGGAAATTATGAGATCCATCTGTTTGTAGTCGAAAGCAACAATCTATAAGATATAGAAAACAACAATTGAACCCTTTTGTTGCATAATATGTTTTACACGCAAACCATCAACAACAATGCGCCAACAATTGAAATACATTTGAAATAAAATGTGTATTTGATATTAATGCTAATTTAAAATGATAATTTTACCCACAAATTCTACTTAATGGCCCACTTCTGATGATAAATTCACATATTCCAGTGCTATGCAAAATCTAGTAGGGCCATTCAATTTTCATTAGCCAACTTTGTTCATCACGCAACAGGTAGAAAAATCTGTTCGGAGATTGTTTTGTTTAAAAGATACATGATAGACAACAAACTATTTTGGCATTACCCATATTTTGAGATCAGTGAGAATGGATAAACCTTTTAGCAGGAGTGAAATTTTTATACCTGATGATCTCGCATTGGATTCCAATCATGTTCCATGAAAACAAGGGTGTCAGCAGACGTCAGATTCAAACCTAGGCCACCAACTGCATAGAAAGCAAAGAGGGAATAAATTAACTGGCTTATAAGTTAAAAACCACTAAATTGAAAACAAAAACTTACCATGGGTTGTAAGCAACAAGGCATCAATAGTAGGGTCTGAATTGAAAGCCTTTACAATTTCAAAACGTTTCTCTGGTTCAACCGATCCATCCAGCCGCAAGTATGTGACACTGCATCAAACCAACAGGTAATTATTAAAACTACAAGAACCATAATATTCTTTCTGAATAATGAAGGAAAATCCCATAATATTATTTAATGCCACAAACCTTGAGTCCACAAATAAGAAATTCATATGAAAGGAAATAAAACAAGACGACGACAGAGAAAGAAAACTGTTCAGAGATATAGTTCCCATAGAAGGAAATGGAAATTTATAAAATCTTTAGAATGGTAGAGAAGAGAACTCACTCGCGCACAGGCCACAGCACAGCACACAAGTTCTTAACTCAGACCCATTCCACAACCATAACTTGCTTTTAGTCAATCTACCCATACTTAGCTTTTTCTAACTTATAAGTCAGACTAACTTTCTAACTAACCCCACTAACAGACTTGCTAGCTCTTTAACAGGAACAGAATACAAATTTTCCACCCAAATATTGAATTAACTCAAGAGCATCTAAGCAAATTCTCAATCCTCAACAAAATCCCAGTCAGTGCATCTGCTTCATAGCCAATTGACCACCATCAATCAACCTGTATCCTAAAAGAAATTCACAACCTATTTGAAAAGTGGAAAAAAAAAATCATAAAAGAGCAAGGTCAATTTATATTTTGATATGATTCTCTGACTGCAGCACAAGAAAATGCCGTTATGTGATGCCACTTCATTACCAAATTATTTGCAAAGTAATATATGCTATATTGAAAAGAAGAAAGAAATACACTGCAACTTCAATAAAGATGCAATCATGTGAAGTTCAAGATATCATCATAGATGAGAGACAAATAGAAAAATTACAGGCATACAAAGATTCAAAGAAGAATCCATTGTCTATGACTGGTAGTGTTGTGTGGAGTTACACATAGCAGCAAAAGACATTCATATGATGTGGTTATAAAATCAGTTTAAAAATAGGAACAGAAAACTTACTTCTTCATATGGGAGTGAAACAGATCCCTTTCAATAATGTCAAGAAGGGCCTACATAAGAAGCAATTGTTGAGGAAAAAAAATCAAAGAGGAACAAGCAGGAAAACATTACGGAGACATGAATTGAATAGAAAGCATCCATTACCTTGTGCTGAGCAAATATCAAAACTCTGTGCTGCCCAACATTCATGGCATTCTCAGAACTTGAAGCATCAACACCTATACCACACTCTTCCAGAATCTCTTGGAGTGCAACTAATTTTGGAGAGTGGTGCAGCTTATGTAATTCTGAGATTATGTCAGAACTTGCAGGCAAGAGTTCAGACAATTGAGATGCAAGTATTTCAGACATCTTTTCACCAACGACAAGCAATGGATGACTGCAAAGTTTTAGCAAGTATTGGAGTGCCTGAAACATGTAGGAATATATCAGATTCTTCAAAACTAATTGGAATGCCAAACAAATTGGACAAAAAGGAAGAGAACGAATAACCGCCCTCATTACCTGGAAAACATGTGAAGATGCTTTTGGTGAAGCATTATGTGCTTCACCATGTGCTGACTCATCTAGTTTTACCATACTTGAAATCTCTTGTCTAACATGTGAACCAGAAAACTGTTCATAAAGTTTTAATTGGATGGGGCTCAGGTCACAATATCTGTCTTGAATAATTTTCTCTGGCAAGTCAGACAAAACTTCATCTTTTGTCCGCCTGAGGAGAAAAGGCATGACCTGTTGTATCAAATAGCACTTGGCAATAAGTGGAATTGCAACAATTCTAAAACAATACCAAAGAGGGGGAACATGGGAGTGGATGTGCCAGCCAAAAACGGGAATAAAAAAACACAGCGGAAGACAAAAGGGGCGAAATTAAATCACCTGCTTGTGCAATGCTTCCATGGCAAGAGCCCCAGCTTCAGCATCCTTAGCAGAACATTTAGCATCTCTAGCAGCCAGTAATGGTTTCCCATAAGTGGCTTGGAACTGCAAAAACGAAATTAAATGAACAGTTAATACACAAATAAGAACAAGTAGAAATAAGATTACAGATAAAGCACCGAGTGAGATCAATTTTTTATAGGACCAACAGGAAACTCAAGCCTGCAGTATTAACGTTAACCAATCAGTCAATCGCCATAGGTCCAAAATAAATCCAACTAGAAACAACCAAATCATTTTGCAACAGCAAATATCTTTTTCTCACTCATTCTTTTCAACAAGCCAGGCAACTATCCAATCCAAAAGCCCAACAACTATTTCATAATAGATAACCCTACAACATCCCAACATAAAAAATAAAAATAAAAATAAAGTACTAGGTAAATAAAAAGTCAGGTGCTAGGAAGTACATCATCTTATAATGGTAAGGACATATTCTGATCAATGGTCCCCAACTAGAATCCCTAACTACCCAAATAAAAGAAGCCTAATGTCCACAAACATCCAGTAAATACAATTTGAAGCTCAGCAGCCATAAACCAAGACACTAAACACTTACTTGTCTGTCAGTCCCAAGAAATCCTGGCATTAGAAAGTCAAAGAGAGACCATAAATCCATGATGTTATTCTGCAACAGAAAAGAAAACCATTTGTCAGGAAAACCATTATGGTAATTTTCAGTGCATTTTTTGCACACATATCTAACCTGGATTGGTGTTCCACTAAGTATCAAGCGATGTTGGGCTTTCAACTGCTTCACTGCAGCCGTAATTTTAGACTTGGCATTCTTAATTATATGCCCTTCATCTAAAATACAATAATTCCATAGTAACTGCCTGAGGAAATCAATATCTTTGCGGACCACATCATAAGAAGCGATGACGACATCATGCTTATCAAAGTGATCTCTAAGAGACAAACGATCTTGAGCAGAACCAGCATATTGTAGGGTACTTATTACAGAAACATCAATATACTTCTCTATCTCAAAGGCCCAGTGTCCAACAAGTGTTGATGGGCAAACAATTAAAGACGGTTGAATATCCTCACTGTTATTCAGAGTGCGACGCTCTGCAATGTCAGATGCGACAATTGCTGATGCCTGCAATGTCTTACCAAGTCCCATATCATCACAAAGGATCCCATGAAGCTTGAAGCGTTTTAAGAAAGCCAACCAGTTTATCCCCTCTTGTTGATACCTGAAAGCACAAATCTAATCACTGCTGCCTTGATACATTCAAAACTATGCATGTGCACATACACACAAACAAGTATTCACACAAACAGAAACATGAGAGAAAAACAAGATGAATGAAGGAGATTGTTTGGGCACAGGCAGGGCGGGTTTTTTTTTTTTTTTTTTTTTCTATTTTGTCCAACTACAATCAGATTATAGCATTCCCTGACTCAAAAATTTGTCCTTTTTTCAAGGTATGATCCAATCTAAGTTTGTCAAGGCAAGAATTATGCAAACACATTATTTGCTCAAATTAAAGCACCGATATATTAAAAGCATGAATAGAAGCAAAAATGTTTTTCAAGGCATGATCAATTTTAAAATTTTCCAGGGATGACAGAACTCACAAATATTAAATTAAATGTGATATGCTCAATTTTAAAGAAAAAAAATATGGATAGCAGAAAACATCAGGGTATATTGTACGAATATTAGCTTCAACATGACCAGCTAAAGTTTGAAGATGAAAAATATGGATAGCGATACAAACCTCCTCAATGTCACCTTCAATTCAGTACAAAGCTTGTAATCATCAATATGTGAATTATCAAGCAGTTGCTCCAAAAACTGTGTATCTTCTGCATTTCTTGTTAGACCCTCATTCAATCCACTAGGAGGAGGTAGACCTCGTGCTAATGGAAGAAGGGGAACAAGGGCAGCAAAACTGCGTGTCACACTCTGCCTGACCGAGGGATCAACATCACTCATGCACCGAAGAAGAGGAACAACTAATAAAGGAGCATATGGAACCAACTCCACACCCAATCCCTGAACAAGCAAACTAATAAGCATCCCAGCACCTTGTCGGGCATGAACTGAAGTAACATCCCCTAACATTGGAATGGCATTCTCGACTACAGCAGCCATGACATTTGTTGTCATTGACTTGGCCATTGAAGTAATACACCTAGAAGCAGCCAATCTAACTGCAACATGTGAATGGCAAACACATTTGAAAATGCATGGGAGAAGTGTGAGCAATTTAGGCTTCAATGCATCATCAAGCATTGGGGCAACTGAACGTACTACCTGCAAATAATAAATGTAAAGGACACATGTGAACATTAACCAAAGTGAAAATAACTAAACTAAGAATTCAATTATTTATCAAATAAATAGAGGCAAAAGGTGAAACTATTATTACAAGGTAAGAGATTACGATGAAGAATTAATATTATTAACACATCCTACAAATACCCCTTACTCCTATACAGTCAGCTTCAAATTAGGTGGTATACAAAGATATGCTACCCAAATTCCATGCTGTCCTCTTGACTCTATCTGTGTGAGTGTTTGTGTGCATGTGAGAAATTACTAGCATGATCATCAATGCTTTCTGTCTGTTTTGTGTGTGTGTGCACATGAGAAATTGATGCTTGAAGCCATGGACACAAGATAGAATCTAATCACAGAAACAGACATTATGTTGTGCAAACCCATGTTATATTGTGTAAACAAGGGTATCATGGGCCAAATGACTAAGTCTGCATAACATAACAAATAACCAATTGTAGATTCCAATTACCAAAGGACAATCTAAATGATAAAATCAGGATGATAAAAGACCTGGATATTATTTATCAGAATTTGAGGATCCTTCACAGACTCAATACTTTGTGCAATTTGTTGCTCATCTGCAAGACTTCCAGGCATCAAAACTTCAGTGAGGCAATCCCATAGTTTTGGAAGCTTGTCAAATAAGGAAGCACCAAATTTCTCGCACAAGTGTTTCAATGCAAGTTCTGAACCACGTCTACTAATAAAGCCCTCAACTCTTGACCTGTCTTCACCACCAGCTATTGTATGAACCTTTGACTTTTGTTTTCCTGTATTACTCCCAAAGGAAAGGAAATCCTGATCATCAATAGTCTCCATGGAACTGAGGACTCCAGCTTGAGGTGTCTCAGAGGGATCCGTGCATGTCAAACTACAAATATTCTTGACTAACTTATCATTTGGACTAGGCTTACGTGCAATACAACGAAAAATTAATTCAGCAAGTGCCTCAGCAGCCTTGTGCTGCAATATTTCCTCCTTCAAAATGGAATATTAAAAGAAAATATAATTCAGTAACAAAAATGTTTGCAATCAAAAAAGGCACCAAGAGAGGGGGGAGGGGACACCTGCTCTCTTTTGATTGAGGCCATCAGAGGTAAAATGATTGGATTAAGTCGTGCAGGAAGCTCAGACATCCATACAACTGCAGCAGCAACTAAAGCAGAGACAGTAACATGCAAGTTACTCTGCAGATTGTTCCATTAAATAACAAGAGTGTCAATTAAAGAATACGGATATTGAATCCTTTAAACAAACATTCACACAGTAGTGTACACATCTAAAGCACACAATAAATCATTTGCATTTCTCCCATTTTTCCAGGAGATGGGTGAAAATGATGTTATCATAGAAATCAACTGCTTAACATAGCTCAGAAAGGGCGGGTTCAAACTAAAGGTAATTTATCTTAAACTTGCATACTAAAAGGCTCCATGCTGCATTTCACAAAGATAAGATCATACCAAGAAAATACCTGGACGCATTTTAAATAGCCTGCAGTTGTCAAAAGTCGATGCTTTGATGATTCAATTTCATCCATAATGTTTCGTCCCATATATTCGTTGCCAGAACCATCATTACACAAGGGGGGTAACTTTGAGGCAAAATTGATTGCCTCATCAGCACTCAAGCTCTGCACATCTACTTTCAAAGATGATAATGTATTCTCAAGCATGCCAGATGACTCAATGGCACGAAATAGCATACTGGCCTCATTGCGCATCTTCACATAAGTCCTTGAGAGCTCAGAATATGAGAGAATTGAATCTTTCGTAGGAAATGCAGGGTCAGAACAGGATAACAAATCCAATAACCAACTCTTAACATGGTTGGGACAGGCAGGCATAACTCCATGAATTTCAGAGAGGTTATTGCTTTTCTCTTTGAACCATGATATAAGAACCATGGATGCGACCTGATAAAGCAGAATTATTATTCGGACAAATAGACAGAAAGGGAGGTGGAGAAAGAGAGTCCCTACTTGTTATTCAACTTCAACAGTTAAAAAAAAGCTACCTGCCGCTGGACCCCAGATAAAGAGGTAAGAGCAATCCACAGTGGATCTATTACATACAGCAAAGAACCATCACGCAACTTAGAGGCAAAAACCCCCAATGCCGATGCTGTTATCACACGAGTGTTAGTGACTGACATTTCAATATCAGCACCAACAATGATCTTAACTGTACTAGCAGAAGCATCCCCATTTCTTTCCAGTGGGATAGTTTCCTTCCCAGAATCGAAGCCAATGTTTCTGCAAGAATCATTTTCAAGTTTCACGGCTCTCATTTTAGCCGCTGCTTTAAAATGAGACTTTCGAGGTAGAGCCACAGGCCAAAACATCTTTGTAGAATCTAATGCTGAACCATAAGGAGTAGTTGCAAGTTCAATCCAAGAAGAAATGTATGAATTTGCAGCAGCTTCCAAGTCCTCCACTGGGCACTAACATAAAAGAAAGAAAAAGGAAAAACGAAAAGAAGCAATGAATCCAATCCAAAGTTCCAGAACAACAACAGAAACTTAAAAAAGTAAATGTAGAAAATTCCCAATGAATTGGGGAATTGATAAGAAAATACACACATAAAGAGAGAAGATAAAAATCAAAATATTAAAGAAAAATATTTAATATCTAACAAATATAGTGCAACCCAATCAACCTGAACAAGGAGCCTCCAAACCCTCTCTGAACACAGCAAAATTCCTTCATTTGATTCAAGCAGGAGATTCTGAAAAACAATCCGAAGGGTATCTCCCAAAATAAAGGAGGGCCAAAATGAAGCACCAGATAGCTCAGAAATGCTCCTTTTATAACTAGCTTCAAGTAATCGCTCCTGCAAATGAGATTCCTCGGTCAAATATAATTAGAATACAAACATTGCTATCATAAAGAGAAACAAGTTATGCCAGCATATCTTCCATAACATTTAAGGTGAAAAAATTGAAGACCAGAGTAGAAGCCAAATTAATTAACATGCACACATATCTGGAAGCAATGAACACAACCAGACATGGAACTGTACACATGAAATGCATAGAGAATAACACTACCATAAATGAAAAACACTTAAGGCAAAGTGTTGGAGACACTATTTAACATTAGGATAAAAATTGTAAAGGGTATGTTTGAAAAATTGAACGCAAGGATGCATATATTAACAGGCACAGACCAGGGTTCGAATAGCTGAATATCTAACTGATGTGATGCTGTGTCGCATAAATGGCCATAATCGGGGTGCCAATGTTGACAGCATGTAAGGATTCTCCTGCAGATCTTTTCCTTCTCCAGCATCATCAAGACAAACTACTTCATTCAGATCTAACTCCTGTTTCTCTTTAGATGTCATCTTTGGAATCATATCTTCCTGGGAATAGATCTCTGCCAACAGATTCATCACACTGCAAAATGGCAATTAAAAAATTCTGTTATACTCTATGAATCACTACTAACTACCACAAAATGCACAAATTTCCAAAGACTGATTCAAGATTTGGAATATGTAACCCAAAGTCTAATCAACAAATTACAGTTTTAAACATGAACAAAGACATTTCATACTAAGCAAGTGGAAGAGAGGGCACGACTTTGTTCCAGGAGGAAACAGGATGAACATTCAAAGCAAACCACAAGCTTGTATAAAGCTTACAATCAGAATACATTTTGTATGCATCACTTGTTAAGGACTATTAGCTATCATATCATAAATAATTAAAAACAGAAAAAAAGGCACCTAGCTTGCAGAAATACCTGCTAGTGGATGGACTTAGATCATCTAAATCAAGTAAAATATCCCAAAGTAGCATAATAATGGAATGCAATGTCCGACCCTTTAGAGAAACGATGGAAGCAGCAGTAGGTATCAAAGCATCTGCAGCAACTGCGCGAACATCATCATCAGGATCTTCCAATCCAGCTTTACAAGCAGGTAAAACGTAGCCAAGCAAATCAGCAAGCATCTCCTACAAGAAACAAGAGGCAGGGCAACAAAATGTAGGAACAGTTAAAAGCAACAACTAAAAACGGAATGCACGTGTAACTGGAATAAAGTATGCATTTGAATGAATAACTGTCTCTGCAATTGCTGTGATGTCTTTTCCTTTGTGTCAAGATAAATTTATCCCAAGTCCTTGGATTAAGGGCAGGTTTTGAAATATCAGTTATGTATTGGATTTTTAGCCTACAAATACAATATTCCCCATTATGATATAGGTGATTGGAAATAACATTTTTTTTTAAGCAAATTTTATAATAAATGATTTCTTTGACTATATATTTTACATTATAAAGTATTAGACACACAAAATTATGATGATATTTAGTTGAATTATTCACTTAATATTTACTTGAGTCAGTTTGCAAAATTTGAAAAACTATTCATGATAATGGCAGCCGATACAGTCCAATTCCATTACACTGTTTCAGTTTCTGTTATTTAAAACCCTGACTCATGGCCATAGGTTCTTTGAGCAAGACTGCCCACAAGAAAAAGCCTGTTATATGCCTTTGCAGGACAAAATATCCCAAAATATTATGCTATTTTCACCTTTTCATACCCACTTGCTAAACTCACCTGTATATTATCTGTTAAGTGTGTGTGCGTATGCACAAGTGAAGAACATTGACTAGAATATGATATTAAAAATAATTGAAACACAAGAAAGCAAAAAAGTAAAGCAAAATCAATGTACAACAGCATTTTGTGAGTATAGAACCTAAAGATGAAAAGGTTCTCAGAGTATGAAATAAAACACAAGGTCTATTTCTAGTAGAAATGATTCATTTGATTGGCTGTATAACCAATTAACCATTTACTAAACTTTCTGTTAGCAAGGAATCAAGAAAACAGTACTTAAAAATCAACTGGGTGTCTGAGCCTACTATATTATTGGGACTTCTTTCTATATATCAGGATTTACTGCATGATGAAAGATCAATTATAGCTACAACCTGTTTAGGTCTCCCACCCAAGGGCAATCACAGTCCTGAAAGTCCAATCTTATAACAAGGCCAACCCATTCAAGGACAGGTCCAGACCATCCAGTCCCAATCTCTTCCAGATATGTCATTCTATAAAATTCAAAGCAACAGGGAATCAAATAATCAATGTCAGAGAAAACTAAAGTTTTACCTGACGAACAGCAACCAAATACTTGATACCCAAAAGACTTCCATGACGAATTTCCCATTCTGGTCTACGCTGAACAAAGTAGAATGCAAGAGAATAAAAAATCACCAAAAAGAGCACCAAGTATACTGCAAATCCAGCATCTACAATATAATTGAGACCAAAAGAATGTTTTTGCATGATATCTACCTGCATTTGAAGCAGAATATTCAATGTTTCAAAAACTAATGAGCGATGCATGTACTTAAATGCAGCACCTAATGCTTGTGCACAAGTTTCCCGTACTGGAGCAACAACCTGGTCAGATACGTAATCTCCAAAACTGCAGGACAAAATTAGATATTAAAAAGTAGGGGATAAATTTGGACCTGAATCTAGAAAGAGAATCTCCATAACATCAAATTTGTGGTATTCAGAAGATCCCACATAGAAAGGTAGCAAAATGCAAGACATTTGAGAGTAATTAGCCTCTTCTTTGGCATTAGTAATAGGCAAAGTGAAAATGGAATCCTAAGCTCAAATCTAGAAGTCAAATTAGAAGAAATTAAGATCTTACCGGTCTAAGGATAATATGCACAAGAAACGAATAGCACAATCTTGAAGAAATTCACTATTTTTCCTCCATGAATGCCTAGAAAGTTTAACCAAGTTCATCAGCTCACAATTTTCAGGAAGCCTGCTCAGTATATCTGATTTCACGAAAGAACCCTTATCTTCATAGCAACCCTTTGGCTCCATCATATCAGCAGCTCCTTTAGATGAACAAGATATACTATCTGGGCAGGTATCGCACTCCATCTTAACAGAACTACCATCAACTTGACCATTAACCTGTCCTGCAGGGATACTCCATCCAACATTCTCAACCTTGACACTGATGTCAAAGTTACCTATAAAGCCAGTAGATAGCATAGCCATAGACAGGGATGATGCATCTTCAAGCTTCGGCTTTTTTAGATGTGGCTCCAAGTCATCTGCTGAAAGTTGCATATTTAAATCAATTTCCCTTTCTCTTTTTACTGTGCTTGAATAATCTCTGTCTTTTAAATCATCTAGAGCACCCTCCAAGCTCAAGTCGGGCATAAACACCCCAGCAGAACCACCATGATGAGTTAAAATTTCTCTCAATGCCATGACACTACCATGGCGAACCTCCCAAACTGCAAATGTATTTTCAGAGAAACAATCAACTGACTGTGAACAACACTACACAATCCTACATCTAGCAAAGTATATAAAAGCTCACCAGGGTCAAACATGTCAAGGATAAGTTGCTCAACAAAACCACGAAAAGGCCACCTCCCTTCTCCATCATGCTCAAAGCTGTCTTCATCAGCGTCTACCTGCATTAAAAGTCAGCACTAAATTGTTGCCCAATACTTTAACAACGAAGATAAAATACAAAATGAGAACTTCATGAACCCCTAAAAGACAAGGTAAAAAATAAACAATGATTGCCACTCCCCTGTCCAGATTTGTAGTCAACTACTCCATTTTCCATCTTTTATTTATTTTTCAAATATAATTCCATTAAATAGATCCCATCAAAGATAACTTCGGAAATGTATTCCCTCCCTTAAAAATTGGATTTGCAAGGATAAGCATGCAAAATGGGAAAGATGGAGTATCACCTAATTCTGATCTGCCAATTGGCTAAAGTATTCCTAGTATATTTCCAAACAAACTTTGTCAGATATTTCAATCAACAGACAAAGAGCTGTTGAAATATATATCTAACAACACAAAACATATTGCTTGTTGAAATACTGAAAAAGTAAATCCTAAGCTAAGCCACAGAGCTTTTAGATTTGTATCTGGGAAGAAGCATAAAAATGGACACATTAAAAAAAATGTAATAATAATAATATTAAAAACAACAACAATAATGACAATAATAATTGAAGTCATTAACAATAAAATTAATGGCCACAAGGAAAAGGCATAGCATTTGCATCAGTATGCATATATCCAGGAAAAGCAGGAACATATCCAGTAATAAGAAGCAGTAATCTATATGCTACAAATTAAGAGAGCCTATTTAATACCTTAATAGAATTAGATGAATCTTGATTTGAAGCCTTTGGAGTTGTACTCTGAGCAAATGAAACCTCTGTATCACCATCCTCAGACCAACCTTTTGCTTGGTCTTTTGAATTTATTTTTGCTTTTCGCTTTAAGAGGTTAAGTTCCCTTGCACTTGGTCTTTTAGATACAACAGTGGGAACCATACTCGCTACCAGTTGCTGGATATTATGTACAGATGGGGGCATATAAAATCTATGCTCCAATCCATTTCCTTGGGAGTGTAATTTTTGGACAACGAGGTCTTCATCTTTAATTACATCATTGACATCCATAAACTGCTCACAAACATCCAAACCTGCTCACAGAAATTCGAATCAGTGAGAAGAGACTCAGCAAGTCAGAAGACCACTTAATACAGGAATCCACCACATGAAATACACATGTGGAGAGAAACTAAAGACCAAAACCATTCATGCAAAGTAAATTCATCATCTCTAATGAACAAAATGAAATGCAATTGTGTAGGATAAGGAACCTGCAATAATAAAAGAGGATACAAAACTGAAAGGATGTCCGTAATGCAATAAAGTGTGTGAATTACTAACCCAGTCGGCGTCGCAAATTTTGTTTCTGCCGAGCTAATCGCTCCCTTGGACTCTTGTAATTATCATTTGCAATATCATACTCCTGGACCAGAACTGATATCAGAATTTCAACTATACATGCATGTATTTACACAAGAAAAGATTAAACATTTGAATAGAACTGGCACAAGTAGGCCCATACCAAATAATGATATATCTTATTATGTCATTTCCATTCAAAGCAAAACACAGCAACTGCTGATAAAAAATTATGATGATGATGATGATTATGATGTCAATGAAAATGGTAATGAAAGGTACTGAACAGGAAGACAAGAGGAGGGCAAATTTCTAATGAGCACACCTACAAATATGTAGGATGAAAGTTATTGCAAGTGTAAGTTCAAAATCAATCAATATGATGAAACACCCTTTTTTAACATTGCCTGTATATGTAAGATAAGCACAGGTTCCATAATTCAGTTTTAAATTCCTTGCATTTTTTTAATGAAGAGTTTTCTAAACCAAAAATATTCTTTTTTAGGTAAAAAGAGAATTATTAATTTAAATCATAGACACCCTTCAGTAAACGCCATAAGTTGGTCATCTAGTTTTATATCTGAATTATCTGCTAAGCAATGGCCTTGTCTCATTCAATCCATAAAACCCATTTTCTCTCAATCAGAAACTTAATAGGGGGACCCATATGATCTTTTCTCCATCACCATCACAATGGAAAACGGCATTCTTCATTCAAAATACTTATAAAGAAACAGAAAGAGGTATTAAAGAAAGGGTCAGGGTTTCTTGAGAGGAGAAAAATATCTCAAGATGTAAGCCTATCTTATCACTCTCTGATATCAAACATGTAGAACATAGAGACTAGAGCAGCTGATAAATTCAAGTGGAGAGACTTTTTCAGTTTCCCTTCATAAAAAAATGAATTATTTATTTAGATAAATATGATTAGAGTTTGAGTACTTCAGAAATAACCAAGAACATAAAGAAATTTAGTTCTTTTTTCTTTTTTTTTTTTCAGGGACTTCCGCAACCTCCCACATTTTTATTTCCATTGCAATGCTTTCTAGCTGAGAAGGGAAGTGGAGGAAGATTGCTTCGTAGCAGCACCTTCTAATTCACATTCAGCAAAAAGGGGTGGGGGGGGGCCAAAACAAACGATCCAACTACCAAAAAAGAAAAGAACAGAATAAAAGAAACCAGCATTATAATCAGAGTAATAGAAGAAACATATTTACCTGCCCCCCAGATGCCAATAAAGCGCCAAACTCTAACACCTTGTTCATATCAAAACTGTTTAAATGGTGTGGAGAAAAAAATTGATGTGAGTATACCAAAAGACATAAAAATGGACAAGGCTCGTATGCATTTCTGAAGATAGGTACTTTCTGTAAGAAAAGTACATGTGATGTTCTTATTAAGATGTATCTAAAGAAACTGAGAAATAAAAGAAAGCAGCACATGCAAAGTCCACAACAACCTTCTAAATGAACCACTTGACATGATCTTAGAATGAAAATCAGGCCAAGCAATCAAATCTTCAACAACACCTGAAATCCCAGTCTCAGACATCTTCATTTCCACGGAACCAAATAATTCAGTCAAAGATGTGTGCTTAACATTCTGAGCAATAGCCCCAATTGCATGGGCAGCAGCAACTCTTGTGTCCCAGTTTTTACTGCGGAGATATTGAGAAACCTATTTCCACAGAGGACACTGTTTAGACTATAGATAATAATTGGTTTATTACCAGCAAAAAAGAGGAGAGGAGGAAAAGAATAAAGACAAATGCTAATAATACCATTTGTAGCACAACTCAACCAATATTAAAGCAAACAAAATTATTCAAGAGAGTTCAAAGAAAAAGCTTCTAATCACCCAGAATTATTTAGGAATAGTTCCAGAGAAGGATCAACATATCATTGGAAACATGCCTGAGCCATTTGTGGAACAAAGAATCAAAACATCATGGTAATATAAACTACAGGAGAACCTGTGGCAGCTCAGGGTGAATCTAGTTTGTAAGCTGAAAACAAAAGTTAATATTACCTAATTATATACTAGCTGTCTAGTTCAGAGGGATTGGCTTCTAGGAGAAATTCAATTCAATTTTTAATCAGCTGGTGATAGGATGCCCTAATCACAAGTACAATGTAGCATTAATGCAAACTAAAGGCTACCAAATGTTGAGTAAGATGCAGTGAAAGTAGAAGAACAAGCCTAAAGGGTCCTTGAAATTACATTCTCAACTCTCACAGAGAATATTCCACCTTCAGGGGTTCTTGAACTCCTCTCAAATGTCAAAACCACTAAGTAACATTACCAGAAACCATCAATGGCATCAATGGCTCCTCTACCTCAACACCAAGCAGTGCAACACCTCAAATTTTATCCCATTCCTATGGGGTCCCAGAAAATTACATCATCTCCACCGCAAGCCCAACCTATTACCCTGAAATAAGACATCAGATTCCCGAATGTTATCCAACAAACAGAATTCCACAACCTCAACTCTTACATTCTTCACTGCTGGCAAATTCCATAATATGCAAGCGGGCACCACTCGCCATTGTCACCCTATCCTTCCATTATAACTTTAAAAACCCTTGCAGTTCTTGTATATACTTAAAAACTCCTTGATTTGAGCATCAGAGACGATACTTCATTAATATTCATACAGCTCTAAATGATTTCCTAGTATTTCCTGATTGGTTGCACCAGTTGTTGCCTTGTAGTAAATTTTATTTAACCCAGAAAAGTTCATTTAAAAAAAGAATAAACTACTCTCCAAACACAGAGGTTCATAAGCAAATAACAATTTCCAAGATAGGATACATATTAAATGACCTTCTTAGACCCAAACCAAAACCTCATCCCACTTCACAGTTGGTAATCGTCATTGAAATGGAGCTAGTAACCAAATAAAAGCTCATAATCTATTAAATATCCAAATCCCTAATAATATAGCATTAAAACTTCTGCAAAACAAATTCCTAATAGACACCGCTAAAAAACAAGGATAATGAGAATAAGATACAAACACCATTAAAGAAAAAAATAAAGAAAATTAGCTAGTAACCGATAATTACCTTCTTCAAAAGAGAGCTCAAATCCTGAGGATGTGATTTCGCAATGTCCCCAATTTGCCTTGCTGCAGTAAATCTCGTCGCTTGGGTCGAACCAGCTAAAGAGAAGATTTCGTCAAAGAAAAACAAAATTTCACATAATTAAAAAAATATATATAAAACCATTTTGAATTAAAGAATGTTTCATAGTAACACCAAATCAAATCAGATGAATGCTAAAAACAGTTCAAAAATTAAACACAAAAACGAAAAACCAAAGGATACTGTCTAATAGAGTGAGTAACCGATTGAGACGCGAGGATTGCTGCTGAGCCATCGCCAAAACACAAGCGGCTCCACACTATGAATGAAACGACATCGTTTATCATCCAATTCACTTATGCCCGGTAACAACCTGCACACACACACTCTATCTCTCTCTGTAAAATAACAAAATGATCGAAACAATTAAACTCCAACGCGTTAATCCCAATGCCTTTAACTTCAAAGTAAATTCTCCGGTTTCAATATTCTCCAAAACATGGCTATAACGAAGTAAAGAGGTAGAGAGAAATGTTTCGGTTGTTTTCAATAATACAATTAGGGTTAGGATTTGGGAGAGAAAATGAAGGTTAAGAGGCCAATAAGAAAAAGAAACGTGTATATATTTGTTTGGATAAGGAGAAAGAAAAGGAAATTAGGGTTACCAGGTGGGGGAGGAGCAGGAGCAAAACGGCGGCGTGTATGGCGGTTGGGACAGAGGAGGAGGATGACGATAACTTTCTTCTCTCGCCTCGATGTGAAAAACAAAACCCTTATTTAATTTTTATTTTTTTCTTATCTGCTGTTAAAATAAAAGTGTAATCATAATTATTATTAATCAAAAATAACGACCTTCGCGTGTGTATTTATTTATTTATTTATTTTGCCAATGGCGTGTGTACAAGTGCATTTATATTTAATTATTTATAAAATTACTATTTAATCCCTCAGATTTGACCTAATTAATCAATTAATCCCTTTTTTTTGAGAAACTAATTAGTTAATCCCTATATTTTGATTCTATCAATAAACTTAGTCCTTCTGTTCAATTTTTTTCAATTTTCCATTAAAAATTTAAAAAAAATAATTTTAAAAAAAGAAAATAATTTCTAATTCGTAAATTACCCCATCATCATCACCAACACGATGAAACTCTTCTCTCTATCATCATCATGATCATAATCACCATCACCAAAACCATTTCCTTCAACAAATCCAATATCACCATTGATTAAAATTTTCATATCATCCCCAACAAATAAAATCCATACAAAGGAAATCAAGAAAAATGAAATTTGAAAATCAAATATGAAGTTTCATTTTGGTTACAAAGGAAATCTGGAAAAAAAATAGTTGACCTGTGAAGAGACAATGACGGCTGCTGCTGAGGCGACGGCATCAACCGAGTACGACCCGATCCACAATGGTGGTCCCTTGACCAGAGCACGCCAGAGCCCCAACGATTTGGCTTCCTCGGCTTTTGCGGCAACAGCGGGTGTTAGATTCAAGCTCGAAGAGATGGCAGCTTCGACAGTGGAGGTTGCGATGACGGCAGCTCTGGAGGAGGAGATAAGCAAGTTGAACACTGGCTTCGAGGCAGAAGAACTAGCCCAGATCCAGTAGTTGCTCCTATTCCTCTTGTCCTTTTATTATTGAGTTGAATTGTACATATAAAAGTATTGATGGTCCCCCAATCCAAATTTGATTATGAAAACATATGGGTTATGACTAATTAGCACTGAAAATTTAAAACAGATCGACCTTGCCTTGAGGAAGGAACGTTCTATTCTGATAAGAAGGTTGAGACTCAGAGCAAACAACCCCATTTTGCTGTTTCCTTCACGGCTCGGCCCTCCTCGCCAAGAGGAATCTTTGATTCATGGTATGGCACAGATCGATCCGAAACGATCAGCAAGCTACGGCTGAAAAGCCAAACTCCAAAATAAAAGCAGTACGCATGCAGTTGACTAGGGACCCGTTCGATCCATTGCTAACCCACGCGAACACAAAAGCTTTGCCATTGATTTGATTTCTCCTAAGAACAGTTTGGGAGATGGCAATTTCTTGATAAGCAGTAGCGGCATGGGCTTTTGCCGATCGGAGATGTGGTGAAGGTGGCTTGGCTGATGAGTGGAAGACGGCGGCGAGTCATTGGCTACCAACGGTGATGGTGAGTCATTTGCCGCTGATTTGATTTTAGCTAAGAATAGTTTTGGAGATGGTGATAGTATTTTTATTTTTAATATTATCTTAAATTTTATTTTAAAATTAAGAAAATTGAATTAATATTTGTTAATAAAATTAGTTTTTGGGTGAGATTGAAAATTTAAATGTAAATTAGGGATATTTTAGTCATTTCATAGTATTTTTACGGAAAAATTGATATAATGACTCTTTAGTCCTACGGAATCAAAATATAGGAACTAACTAGTTAATTTCTCAAAAATAATGGACTAGTTAGTTAATTATATCAAATATGAGAGACTAAATAGTAATTTGCCCTTGATTATTTTTCCGTATCTACTGCTCTATTTTGAGTGATATTTTCTGGGTTTCTGATTTTTTTTTTTTTTTTTTTTGTCAGGCAATTTATCAACTTTTTGGCCTTAACAAAATTTCATTTTTTAACTATAATTTTTTTGGAAAAAATAATTATTTTTAAATTGCCTTTAATAGCCTAATATTTTGTCACAATAATCATGTGAAATGGTAAAAAACTATATATATATAAAAACTTATTATTTAATGCTTACAATGATTTTAAGGATGATTATCATGAAATAATAGCTATTGAAAACTCTCAAAATCAGTGTAAGCAATAAATAATAAGTTTATATTTAAGTTATAAATATATACATTAATAAGTGTAAGCATTAAATAATAAGATTATATATATATATATTTGAGAGTTTTCAATGGTTACGATTCCATGGTAACCATCCTTAAAATCAGCGTAAGCATTAAATAATAAGTTTATATTTAAATTATAAATATATACATTATGTTACGGCTCCATGATAATCATTCCTAAAATCAGTGTAAGCATTAAATAATATATATATATATATATATTTTTGAGAGTTTTCAATGGTTACGGTTTTATGGTAACCATCCTTAAAATTAGTGTAAGCATTAAATAATAAATTTATATTTAAATTATAAATATATACATTATTAATATATGCATTAATTGATAAATTTAATAGGCTAACTGTAATATCCTGATTTTTAGTTATTTTTGAAAATATTATTTCACATGAAAATATAAATATTTAATTTGATTTACTGTAATTGTGCTTAATGGTAATTTGGATTACCATTATTATTGTAGAAAATATAATATTAGATTATATTTAGTTATGGTGAATACGAAATCATGATATTTGGTAATGGTTTATTATTTAAAGGATTAATTAAATTAATTAAGAAAATGATGATTTTAATATTGATATTAAAGTTTAAGTAAATTAATTAGTAAAATTGATTTATTATTTGAATTATAAATTAAAGTAAATATTATAAGTTAATGAGAATTATTATTATTTGGGTAAATTAATTGGTTTATTTAAATTGATTTTAGATTTTAATTATTATTAT
>CATKHJ010882805.1:0-18537 GCA_949750685.1 Vernicia montana
CCTCCAAACATTTCAAGAATCATCATTCCATAACTATACACATCAGACTTGTATGAAGCTCCTCCAAAGTTTCTCATGAACACTTCAGGAGCTATATAACCAGCTGTCCCTCTTGCTCCTAACATTGACACTATACTTTCAACCGCGATGCAAAGTACTCTAGACCTCTAGCAATGCCAATTGCAATGTCATATAATGTTTTCCACACCAAATAATGAAGGTTCTTTTCTTGAGATCCTTGATCATATATGAACTTATCTAGAGATCCATTTGGCATGTATTCATATATTAAAGCTCTTTTGGTCCTAGTATAGCAAAACCCCAAAAGAGCAACTATATTCACATGGGAAGTTTTACTAATACTTGCTACTTCATTGATAAATTCTTCTCCGTCACCTGTAGATTTATCTAGGATTTTTATAGCCACAAGACGACCATCTGGTAACTTCCCTTTATACACACCTCCATGTCCTCCTTGGCCTAATTTATCCATGAATGAGTTGGTCATTTTCTTGATATCTGAATATGAATATCGCTTTGGCCTAATGTATGCCTCTACTTTTTTATCTCGTCTTTTATCTTTTAACCATAATAAAATTAAAGCTTTGCCACTTCTAATTAATCCTCTCCTTCTGGTGAAACAATAATAGCATCCTAAACCAATACCAATAATAGCAATAGCTGCTGCTATGGGAAGTCCTGCAAGAAAACAAAAAGTCTTGTATTCATTGTTATGTTACCAAAGTCTGATAAAAGTTTCAAATTTGTTTTCATCAGAATATAATTTTACCTATTATGAGCACTTTACTTGCTTTGTTTCCTGGAACAAATTTAATTAAATTATAAGTTATCATTTTCTTGTTTATCCTTTTACTGCAGGAAAATATAAACAAGTTAATCAATTCTGTAAAATACTTATAGTGCTCAAATGTATAATTTATTAAGTGCAAAATAAATTAGACATTGGGTTTCATTGTATCCTATTGGCAATTTGCATAATCCCTGTTGCACACCAATAAATATGGAGCAAATATAACCTCAAGGAAAATGAGAGTGTTTACATGCCTTGAAACCTCCATTGATTGTTAATTAATTTTCTCCAATTTTAATACTTTGCTCTAACAGCAACAAATGTAAGATTCAGAAACATTGTTTGAAACATTTGAATTCTCATCACATGCATTGAAATAAATAAATTTTCTGTTAGTACATATTTTGATAGGCTCTCCTCGCTTTGGAGGCAACTAGTTGATATGTATTTTGTTTGTACTAAGGAAAATGTTATGTTGAATGAGTCGTAACCTGCACTCATAAATATATGATATCTAATTGAAATTATATACATTGGGTCTCACACAAGTACGAATTGCATTGGATGTATTGAATATATATGTAAAATTTTCCTTTACTCTTTCATGGTAGACTTTGACAAAGACGTGGATGAAAAGTCTTGGTATTAGTTGGTTCAACGAATGATAATATTGAAATTGAAGTCAACGGTACTACACAAAAAAGAAATGTAATTTGTTGTGATCATCAAGTGCTATTTGAGTTGAGATATACATACCTTGATTAGCAGGAATACTATCATCATCAGGCAGCAAAGAAGTACAAGCTTTTGATCCATTAAATTGACCAGGACAGTAGCAAGTTTTTTGATTAGAGAGTAAGTCATACCCACAAACTCCTTTTGTCCTGCCACAGTCAGTACATACTATGTTGTCCACTTTCCATTTCACCTCGAAACCTTCTTTCAAGCTTTCTTTTAAATCTGTCAAATTGAAGTTTGCATTTCGCCAATTCACTTCATAAACCGGCACGAAAACACTACGATAACATGCCAAAGGACCAACAGCATCCCACACCGCATAACCAATTTGAGAGGCAGAACCATTTATGGAGCAATTGAATAGTTCAGGGAATAAAAGAGCACCTACAGGACAGCCATATGTAATTGTAAGATTCCTGTAACCAGAAACATACTCAAAAAGCTCATAATCAATTGTGGTGTTTGTAAACTCAGGTTGGCAAATTCCATTTCTATAGTCGTCTCTTGCAATCGTCAGAATCTGATCATTGTTTTCAATTTTCAGAATAAGGTACTCTACGCCATTAATCTCTATTTTTGGAGTACCATTTTCACACTTGAGCTCCAAGTCAGGAATTCCACAGCCGTACGGCCGGTTATTTCCCCAGAAAGGATAGCCGGCGGTGAGATTTCCACAGACGAACTGAGTACTACAGTAAGAATACCTATCAGGGTTATTGCTTAAACACCAAGGAATTGTAAGAAAGAATAAGAACACAAGGAAGAATCCAAATAGTGAATTCATTTCAGGCGGGCAGAAAGTACTGGTATATGAGACAGTTGAATTAGATCAATTAATGATATAAATATTGTAATTAAATTAAAAGAAAGACTAATGAAATTAGATTAATTAATATCCGTACTAGTTTATGGATAGAAAGGTATGCCAGACTTTGAAATATTCAATTAATGTCGTTTTTTAAAATCATTAGAATATTGAATGTTTAGCTGACTTAAAATGCATGTCACTGTATATCCACCTCACAAATTTTAGGTTCAGTTATCTCAAATCAAATTCTAATGGGAAATTCTTATACAGACTGAGTTTATATGTATTTTCCTTTCATAAAATAAAATTGCACTATAAATGAAAATATTTATATGATATGTCATACATAAGATGATTCTTATATGTTATGAGTCTGGTTTAATTAGGCAAGAACTACTCCATTTTAATAATGCTAGGTAGGATTAAATTCTATTCTCAAAAAACAAAAAAGTAAGGTAAAATTTAATTATATCCTTATCAATTAAGTCTAATTTTCCCTTTTTTTTCAAATATTTTTTCCAAATCCATCCTCCCCTAACCTAAATGAAAACAAGTTCAAGGTTTGATCTAAGCTTTCATATTTAAGAAAACTGACGGGTTCACGGCATGGAAAAGAAAGGTGATAAGCCAATGTAAATGTTATTGGGCGAAGGAGAGAATTGAATTTGAGCCATCAGACCATCAGAAAAAGAAACAGAGCTCACTATTTCATGGGTAGATCTCCAGCCATGAAATAGTATAAAATTATTTATAAAATTATGAATTTTTTACTGTATTTTAGTTTTTGACTTTTTAACTTATTTATAACATTTTAATTCCTAAAATTCTTAAATATAATTTACTTTAATTCTTTAATTATTATATCATAAAATATTGAAGTGTCTTAAAATTTTATACTTTTTACTAAATTTTTTTTATATATGGACTAAAAGCACTAATTTTAAAATAATTACAAATATTAAAAGTACTAATTATAAAAATTTCAAAAATATTATAATAATTTGCCTTTTTCTTTTCTTTTTTTGACTTTAGTCACAATTAAACCAAATAAGCCAGAAATAATTCAACTTGAAGAAAAATACAATCACAGTAAATGCAATCAATATTAAAAATCAAGAAACAATTTACAATTTTAATGTGTACTCTTACTACAATTCAGCCTCAACTGTAGATGAACATTTCACCTCATCCATTTGTGACAACACATATGGTGTTGATGATGCTGTTGAAGAGTAGTATTCTTGAGGTTGCTGTGTACTTGGAGTAATTAAGGAAGGCTTTGGTGGAATTTCTAAGGATAAAACACTACTTTCCAACATCTCTAATGCCTTTGTCATTGATGGTCTATCTGATGGATTTGTTTGAATACACCACAACCCCACTATCAGCATCCTCCTCACCATCTCTTCTTCTTCTTCTGCTATAGATCTATCAAGTCTAGAAATCGCTCCGGATTCAAGATCTTTGTAAATCCAATCTGGAAAGTACATTTCACTAGTTTGAGACACTCCAACATAACTATTGTTTTTCCCTCCAAACATTTCAAGAATCATCATTCCATAACTATACACATCAGACTTGTAAGAAACCCCTCCAAGACTTCTAATGAATATTTCAGGAGCTATATATCCAGTTGTCCCTCTAACACCTAACATTGACACCTTACTTTCTTTTCCCTTGCATAGCTTTGCAAGACCAAAATCAGAGATTTTCGGACTAAAATCTTCATCAAGAAGAATGTTGTGCGGCTTTATATCAAAATGCACAATCCTGGTTTTACACCCGCGATGCAAGTATTCTAGACCTCTAGCAATTCCAATTGCAATCTCACATAATATTTTCCAATCTAATTGATGATCCCCCGCACTTTGGTGAGATTCTTGATCATTTATAAACTTATCTAGAGATCCATTGGGCATGTATTCATATATCAAAGCTCTCATAGTCCTTTCATAGCAAAACCCCAACAAAGTAACTATATTCACATGGGAAGTTCTACTAATAGTTGCTACTTCATTGATAAATTCTTCTCCATCACCTGCAGATTTATCTAGGATTTTTATCGCCACAAGACGACCATCTGGTAACTTACCTTTATACACACCTCCATATCCCCCTTGGCCTAATTTATCAATGAATGAGTTGGTTATTTTCTTGATGTCTGAATATGAATATCGCTTCGGCATGAGAGAATGATACTCCATAATGAATGTCTCTACCTTTTTATCTTGTTTCTTTTTATCTTGTTTCTTATTATAATTCCACCATAATGTTAGAGCTTTGCCACTTCTAATTAATCTTCTCCTTCTGATGAAACAATAACAGAATCCTAAACAAATACCAATAATAGTAGCAGCTGCTGCTGTGGGAAGTCCTGCAAAGAAACAAAAAAAGTCTCTCATATTTTATTGTTGCGTTACCAATTTGCTAAAGTTTTCAAATTAATTTGTTGGTGCATCAGAATATAATTTTACCTATTTTAATTACTTTATTTGCTTTTTTTGTGTTTCTTCCTGCTGCAGCAATTATAGATTCAGAAACATTAGTTGAAACATGAACACAATGAAATAATAAAAATAAAATTTCTGAATGCATTGACAGATTACAATGTATTTTCATCAATATATGAATAAAGTACATTATAAAAAATCATGTGAAATAGAGACTTTGTAGAGTATTTGAATACATAAATATAGTATTCATTCCAAATTCTTACTTTCAAAATTTGAAACACTTTCTAGTTTCTATATTTTCAAATACCTTTTTCCCCTTTCTTCTAGTCTATGCCATTGTTGGCAAAGACATTACTACCATCTTAGACTTGACTTTGTCAAAAGACATTAATGAAAAGTTTGATCCCAAGACAAATTAACAGGGAAGGAAATTTGTGATCATAAATAGCTGGAGCGAAATTCTTTATGATCACTAGTTGGCACGAAAGTGACACAATTGAAAACAATTGGTGTCAACAATAATAGTTCAACAATTGAAGGATGACCACCGCCTTTACTAAAGCCTACATATCCATAGTTAATTTCGTCTAGTTCTGCACTCTGCAGTCCAGAGAGGTGTTATGAAAATGTGGTGAATGTGAGGTTTCTATTCTAATAATAAATGTAAGCAAAGACATAAGAAAGCAACCAATAATTAATTAGGTGTGAACATATATCAAACAGCTACCGAACATCAATATATACATACCTGGATTTGTAAGAACACCGCATGATTTTGATCCTGCAAATTGGCCAGGACAGTAGCAAGTTGTTTGATCAGAAACAAAATCATACCCACAAACTCCATTAGACCTGACGCAGTCTCTACATGATGTTTTATCTACTTTCCATTTCACCTTGAATCCTTCTTTCAAGGTTCCTAACAAACCGAGTAAATTAAAATTTGCTGCTCCCAAATTCACTTCATCAACTGGCACAGAAACGCTACGATAACACATAGGGCCAACAGCATCCCGTACGGCATAACCATTTACAGGCAGCCACGAAGCTATGGAGCAATTGAATAGTGCAGGCAATCCTGAAAGAGAAACTAACGAGCAACCATAAATAATTGTTAGATTCTTGTAGCCAGAAAGATACTCAAAAAGCTTAGGATCAATTGTGGTGTTGATAAATTGAGGTTGGCAAATTCCATCTGTATAGTCGTCTCTTGCAATTCTCAGAGTCTGATCATTGTCATCGATTTCCAAAACACGGTATTTTATACTGTTGATTTCAATTTTTGGGGTACCGCCTTCACACTTGAGCTCTAAGTCAGGAATTCCACAGCCTTGCGGTCGGTCATTTCCCCAGAAAGGATAACCGGCGTTGAGATTTCCACAGACGAATTGAGTAGTACAGGAAGTGTACCAATCATGATTGCTTAACACCGAGGAATTGACACAAAGAACAAGAACACAATAAATAATGGAAATAATATGAAGAATTAATTTCAGGCGGTGAGAAAGAAAGAGAGAATTTAAAAAGTAAATGAAATGGAGAAATTAAAGATGAGTGAGAGCTAGTGTTTGGTTGATTCAGTTGATATATAATTAGAAATGAGATGCATAGTACATAATAAAAATTGAATAAATTTGACAGCAACTTAGATAGCCATAAAGAAATATAATTAAATCTTAATTTTTTCTTAAAATATTTTCATAAACTTTTATTTTGTTACTCACTCTATTCTATATTAAGTGACATTTTAGAATGAAAATTTTGTTCCTAAATATTTGATGTTTTACTATTATTTAGAAATATTTATTACTTTTTATCAATTTTACCTCTATTTATAGCTGCCTATCTTTGAAAATAGATAAAAATATGTTTAGTGAAAATAATTAATTTAAAAGTAATATAGTCTTTTTATTTATATAATCAATCAATTAAATACAATTCTTAATTCGTGTGTAATATTTTTAAATGTCACTTAATATGAAACATAGAGAGTATTAAATAATTGATTCATTTACATATTTTAGTGTGCTTTTAATTACTACTGCAAATACCATTATTTATTATTTATTGATAAATATGCACATAAATAAGAGAATGTTAATAAAATGATAAAATAACTATTTTTCTAAAATCAAAACAGACTTATATTTTGAATCGGATAAAAAAAGTACATTTATATTTGTACTACGGATTAAGTATTAGACTTTTTGGAAAATTGAATGCTTAGTTTGACTATGTGTAAAGTGTTTGGCAAAAATATATATATATATATATGTGTGTGTGTTTGCGTGTGTGTGTGTGTGTGTGTAAAGTGTAAACCATATTGTGTGTGTGTGTGTGTGTGTGTGTGTGTGTGTAAAGTGTAAACCATATTGTTTTCCCACTCATAATTATAAGCCAACCCAATAGTCGATTTGTCTACCAATTGTTTTAATAGTAAATTATAAAAAATAAACATGACAAAGCAAATTTATTGCATTGTTTATTCAATTCTTGATGTACTCAAAACAAATTCCGATCTCTAAAACAGTATCAGGCGATTTTTAATATCTGCGAGACAATAAGTTAGAAAACTCAGGCGATGTGCTTAGAGAACCACTCCAATGTTTAAGTCAAAAAAGATATGAGATAGGAGAAATAGGAGACTTAAATCATTAAGAGGTCTTTAGAATTATGTTACCCTTTTTATAAAGAAAATGACACTATTTATAGAGATGTCCCAAGGTGTAACTCCATTTTAGAATCAGATTACTTGTTACAATATTGCATATGGAAAAGGAATCCCAAAGATAGTAGTCGAGTTAGATATGGACTCTCTGCTATCGAGCAATACTAGGATTAGGAAGTAGAGTTGTAATGGTGAAGTAACCTCCTGGCGAAGGAGATCGCCAAAGAGAAGACAGGCGATGTCTATAGGTTTGAATGATCCTTACTTTAGGCGAGCTCCTAGCTCGCATGGGATTATCGATTCAGATAAGTGTGCAACTTATGTCCCCCCACTAATTTCGAGTTAAAGCTCGAAATCACTTCGATTTCTGGAGATCTTATTATAAGGCAATCTTATTGATAGTTCGGTTTACTATGAGAGCATTTATGGCGTCGTTTCCATCGCCTCATAATTATCTTGAATTTCGAAAAGAAGGCCGCACAAATACTTTTTATGCCACGTGACCTTAGGGAAAAGTTCTGTAAACCATTCGGTTTCTGTACTACGCCTATAAATATTTCACATTTCACTTAGATTTTTTACATTTTCTTTGCCACCGTCTCTTCTCATTTTCTTCTTCTTTTTTTGTCTGCTGTCATTTTTGTATTTTCTTTTCTACAATTTCTCTCTTGATCTTCTTTTTAGAGACTTTGCAAGTTTTCTGGCAATTCCTTAGTCGTTGATCAATTCAGTGCGCCTTTCTAGTTTCTCGCCATTTAACCAGTAAGTTCCTATTCCCTTATCTTATCCACCTATTCTCTCTTTTGTTTTTTCTATCCATCATAATGAGCAATTATGAAGATAGTCAGAATGATGCCTCTCTGCCACTAGCCATGACAGCAAGGATACAGTGTCGGAACGATCTCTATCCCCTGCTGTCGAGACTATATACACCAATCTTCTTGAACTATAAATAAACCAAAATCTATAAAAAAAAGACCACGGGTCGCCCTAGCCGATATGCGGGTCTTTCTGCTCCTATACCTTCTGAACTTTCAACCAAGTGCCTTAAAGATCCCAAACCCAAAAAAGGGGTAAAAAATATCCCTTGCGAACTAAAAGTATATCGCCTATCGTAGATTAGGGCTCTATATGACATTCTCAAATGCTTATAAACTTCGCTTACCTGAACCTAGGACATTTGTTAACCAACAATTAGGCGATCTGGATAGAATGATGTATTTAGAGGATCTGGAATCTAAGCTTAGGTTCCCCTTACACAGCTTATATACTAATGTACTTCGTGAATATAATATCCCGATCTGCCAACTCCATCCGAACTCATAGAAAATTTTAGTAAGGCTTAGGATTTTAGGAGAGATCGATGGGTTCGACATCTCTAGCAGGGAGGTGAGGGAGATATACCGTTTAGTGGCGAAAAAAGGTTCGACCACTTTAATTTTCAAAGTGAGAGAAAAATCTTTACCTTGCCTTCTTCTTTAAAAAATTGAAAATAAAAATTCTTTATTATTTCTCATGAACGAGGCTGGGGCGATCTCCCTAAGACCTAGGTGGATAGCCAAAAAATAACTCCTTCGAGCAATCTTCAAGGTCTCTCTTTTGAGGAGGCGAAACATATAGAAACCCTTTCAAGGCTAGACCTTATATCTGGCCCATATTTGATTTATGATCACTTTTTCGGTGATGCTTTTGGTCTGAAGAAGAAAACGTGATCTAAAGCTCCTACTAACTCTTCTGCTAGTATTACCCATCGATCGATCTTCTTGTTGTATCCCTTTATTTTTATGATACTTAAACTGATCTATTTTGATTTTATTTGCAGAGATGAAGTCTTTAGCTCAGCGGATGGCGAAGTCTGCCCTGGTGGAAAAGAATCTTCTTCCTCCTCCTCCCTCTCCAAAGGAGCCCTTGACAACCGATCCTTCAATCCCTCACATTACCGATGGAGCTTTAAAAAGGGATGCAAGGTCAAATTGGGCGAACTATGAAGAGGCTTCACCCAGCTATGGAAGATATTAGCCTTAATGAACTTACATTGTTTGCCAAATCTGTTGAGGAGAAGTATGGCGAGGAGGCCTCTGTCCGCAGCCCCTCCGTAGCTATTGACATTTTGTGAGCGATTTACCTTTCAGTGGATGGGAAGCATATGGCCGAATTTACCAACGCCTAACTTGCTGGATCCGCTTACGGATACATCTTTAAGGTATACAACTGATTATCTCTATGTCTGTTCTTTTGATTATTTTACTGAACATCCTTTTTTTTTTTTTTTGTTCTTCTTTTCTTTTACTATCAAAGACTGCCAACATAATATTCAAACTCCGCCAATGGATGAGGTCGCAAAAGGACGATCTGAAGGCAGAGTGGGCTCCCCTTAAAGAGAAGATGGAAAAGGATCATGCCTTAAAGATCGCCCAACTTAGAACCACTCTGGATTCAGAGAAGGCAAATAGTAAAGATATGGAGGCCAAATTTCTGGGGTGGATCTCTTCACTGGGCTCTGATCTTGATATGAGCCAGTAGGAGGTTCACCAACTTAAGGAAGAAGTAGAAAAGGAGAAGCTTGCAAAGGAGAAATACGAAGAAGTGACTGCCAACAAATTTCTATGTTACCATGAGAATGTGTTGACTGCAATCCAAAATAGATATCCTGAGCAAGATTTCAACTTCTTGGGGGAGATCTATCCAGACGAAGATGAAAATGTTGATATTATGTCTCCCCCTCCTCCAACAGTGAGTGATCCTTTGGATGGCGAGCAACTTTTTAACCCAAATCCTCCCCTAACAGTTATTGATTATGATATTGAAAATGTAGAGGGGAGTGATGATATACTATAAATGTAACATTTATATATATATATATACATATATATATATATATATTTGAAAAGTGAATGTATTTTTTTATTAATTTAATGAACTTGCGTTTTCTTATGCACAAAACTCTTTTTTTTTTTTTTTTTTTTTGGGTGAACCTTTAGTCATTTGGAGCTTTTCGTGACTTTTATAGAAAATTTTGGGCGAACCTTTAGTTCACCTATCCCATGGAGATTTACCTTTATAGGGAATCTTGGGCAAACCATTAGTTTGTCTATTCGATGGAGATTTTTTCTTCATAAGGAATCTTGGGCAACCTGTAGTTTGCCTATCCCATGGAGATTTTGTCTTTATAGGGAATTCTGGGCGAGCTTGTAGTTCGCCTATCCCATAGAGATTTTGCCTTTTTAAGGAATCTTGAGTGAACTAGTAGTTCGCCTATTCCATAGAGATTTTGTCTTTATAAGGAATCTTGGGCGAACTTGTAATTCGCCTATCCCATGGAGATTTTGCCTTTTATAGGAAATCTTAGGTGAAGCTTAGTTCGCCTATCCCATTGGCGATTTATCATTTTAATGTCTGGCGGTGGCGAATTTCTATTTTCTTTGGCGATCTTTTTATAAATGAACACAAGTGGAGGATACTTGGAGAATTTTATAGACTCCCGATTCTTATAATCATCTGGGTTATTTTTATTAATCACATAAAGGTAGAGAATATATAAAATAGGTTGAACCAAAAACACACTTACAATAAATGTAAAAGAGTGAGAAAGAGGAAAAAAATTACTGAAAGTATGCCCTCAAATTGTCTGAGTTCCATGTTCGAGGTAGGAGCTTCCCATGGTGATCTCCTAACTTATATGCTCCTAAACCAAAAACATTGGTGATCCTGTATGGGCCTTCCCAATTAGGCTGCAACTTCCCCACTCCTGCGTTACCCTTGGTGATCTTTGTTTTCCTTAGGACTAAATCTCCCTCTTGAATAATCCTTTCCTTTACCCATCGATTGTGACATCAACTCATCCGTTGTTTGTAGGCTGCTAATTTTTCATAAGTTGTGTCCCTCTTTTCTTCAAGTAGATTTAAGTTAGTTCGGATTTCCATCCCCTAGTCAACTTCACTAGTTTTTTCAGCTCAGCAATCCGATCTCTACTGGTACCACAACTTTCGAGCCATATGTAAGGGAAAAGGGTGTTTCTCCTGTGGATTCCCTAGGCATAGTTCAGTAGCTCCAGAGTACGCTATATAATTTATCTGCCCATTTCCCTTTCCTATTATCCAGCCTTTTCCTTAATCCTTGGAAAATAATATGGTTTGCCACCTCCGTTTGCCTATTGGTTAGGGATGAGCTACCGAAGTGAACCGTAGGTCGATGTTTAGGCCTTTGCAGAAGTTTCTAAAGGGGGCACAGTCAAATTATTTTTCATTGTCTGAGATTAAAGTTTTTGGGGTTCCAAATTTGCAAATAACGGATTTTCAGAAAAAGTGTGTGACATTTTGTTGGGTAATCTTTGCTAAAGGTTCGGCTTCGATCTACTTTGTAAAGTGGTCGATGGCCACCATCAGGAATTTGTACTTTCATATTAATGGAGGGAAAGGTCTCAGAATGTCGATTCCTCATTGTTGAAAAGCCAAGCACATTCAATAGGGACGAGTTCTCTTGAGGGTCATCTTGGAACAGGCGTATGCTCTTGACATTGAGTACATCGGTAAACTAGCTCTTTTGCATCCCTTTTTAATGTGGGCCAATAATACCCTTATACAAGAGCTTTTCTGGCGAAGCTGGAGCTCACCTCATGGGCACTGCAGATCCCTTCATGAATTTCCCTTAACACATAATTCCCATCATCTATTAGTATGCATTTCATCCAGGGATGTGTCTTAGACCACCAGTACAGATCTTATTCATACCAGCTATATCTTTTTGTTTTGTTTATTATCCTCTTAGTTTCCAGCCTTTTCTTAGGGAGAAACCCATCAGTTCCATCCAGCTATCTTTCCATTCTACTAACATCACTGGCTCTATCTCTATTGTGGGAGACTTTCGGGTTTATATAGGGATCCTCTTTAAAGTCCCTATCTTTCCAGCCGCTGCGTTTTTTGCGATCTCATTGGCTCTTTCATTCTCCATTCTAAGGATCTGCCTTATCACCTAGCTACCTCCTAATCGTTCCTTTTTTCTAAGAGCTTGCTGGGCTAGCTTTTAGTATTTTTTAAAAGTGTCTTCCTTGACCGTATAATCACCGTTGATCTGGTTGACAACTAGTTGGGAGTCGTTGTAGATCACTAAGTTTTTCATTCTAATCTCTCTAGCTAAGAAAAGACTTGTCAACATAACTTCATATTCTGCTGCATTGTTAGAGATCGGGAAATCTAACTTTATAGCATATTCGATGATCAACTTGTAAGGTCCTTTAATCACGATCCCTATTCCTGATCCTTTCACTTCGACTGCCCCATCCACAAACATTTCTCATTCTTCTTTTTTTGCAATCTATGGTTCTCCTTCAGCAGGGGTTAGTTCGACCAATCTGCAAGGATTTGTCCCTTCATCACTCGTCTGGGTTCATATATTATACCTAGACTACCAATCCTTATCGCCTACTCGGTGATTCATCCTGATGTTTCAGGTCTCTGTAGGATTTTCTTAGGGGTAAGTCGGTCCTGACGATCACCTAATGGGCTATACAGTAATGTCTTAATTTTTAGGTAGCCACGAGCAGGTCCAAGGTATGTTTCTCCAAGGTCGGATATCTTAGCTTAGCATCCTAGAGAACTCGACTGGTATAATAGATTGGGTACTGCTTCCCTAACTCCTCCCTGACCATCATCATTGCTATGGTCTCAGCAGTCGTTGATAGGTATAAGTACAAATCTTCCTTTGGTAAAGGGCGACTTAACAATGGGGGAGTTTTCAAAAACTTCTTCAATTCTTCAAAGGATTTTTGGCATTCATTTGTCCATTAGAAGTCCTTTAACATCTTGAAAAACTAATGACACCTCTTGGCTAAACAGGAGATGAATCACCCCAACACGGTTATTCGCCCATTTAACTTTTGAACTTCTTTTTTATTAGTGGGCGAGTTCATTTTCAGGATCGCCTCAATTTTATCGGGGTTTGCCTCAATTCCCTTCTGCGAAACCATGTATCCCAACAACTTTCCAACTAGAACTTCGAATATGCACTTTTCAGGGTTTAGCCTTAAGTTGTAAGTTTTCAAAATCTTCAAAATCATCTCCACATCTTTATGATGATCTTCATCTCGCCTACTCTTGATGATCGTATCATCCACATATACTTCCATATTCTTACTGATATGCTCATTGAACATGTGGTTAACTAACCTTTGGTATATCGCCTCAGCATTCTTTAGTCCGAACGACATCATCTTATAGCAGTACGTCCCCTGATTTGTCACAAAGGACATTTTCTCTTCATTCGATCTGTGCATTTATATCTGATGATACTCAGCCTTTGCATCAAGAAAAGAATACAGTTCATGTCCTACTATAGAGTCTACCAGTTGGTCGATGCTCGGTAAGGGGTATTTGTCCTTAGGGCAGGCTTTGTTTAGATCCGTAAAATCCACACACATTCGGAATGAGCCGTTTGACTTCTTAACCAACACAACGTTCCCCAACCATTCAGGATAATACACTTCCCGAATTACTCTTACTTCTAAAAGCTTTTGTACATCTTTAGCAATGGCGACCTATTTTCGGGTGAGTGTTTCCTCTTTTTCTGTGTTAGCGTCTTGATCGATGAGTTTATACTGAGTCTATTTATGATCACTTCCTTACTTACCCCTAAAAGATCTTTGGTACTTTAGGCGAAGGCATCAGGGTTCTCTATCAGGATCCTATTTATTCCCAAGCCGATCTCCTTCTTTAATGTGGATCCAATCTGTATGGACTTCCCTATATTAATCTCCATTTTTTCTAATCTGCCTTCCAGTTCCGCTTTGTCCCTTTTGTTTGAACTCTCGAGCAGTTCGACCTGTAGTGCTGGGAAAACCCCTTTTAGGGCATTAAAATAAGTTCTCATGGCTATCTCTTGGCACCCTCTTATAATTACTATTCCTCTAGAGGTTGAGATCTTTATCATTAAATATCTAATGCATGTTACTGCACAAGTATCAAACAGGATCGGTCTTCCAATGATTGCATCGTAGGCGAAGGGAATATCAACCACCATAAACTCATCTTGTATTTCCTTTGTGATATCCTCATCTCCTAATTCTACATCTAGTGTTACCGATCCTTCTACTGCAGCAGTTTTGCCTTCTAAGCTTACGAGAGGGGTCGCCACTGGTTTAAAATTCTTTTCTGTCAGTCCCATTGTTTTAAACACAGATAAAGTGATCATGTTTACTGCACTTCCATCGTCAGCCAACATTCTTTTAACCATAAAATTGTTTAATCGCCTTAAGATGACTAAGGCATCATTATGAGGGGTGATCATTTTTCCTCTATCCTCATCAGAGAAAGTGACCGACCCAAACATCTTATTCGCCGATATAGATGTGCTAACTAAATATACATCCCTAACAGCAAGTTTCCTTGTAGTGGAGCTATCACCTCCCGAACTCTTTCCTAGTATTATGTTGATCTCCTCAGCTGCCTCTGTTCTCTGCCTTTTTTGTTCGGCTTCTCAAGTTTCGATTCTTTCATGGGATTGGCCCCGTTGTTCCCTTTCCTTGTCACGGTGAATGAATCACCTGATACCTAGCACACTTTTTTGAATTAATTTCTTGATCTCTTCCTTTAAGTGCCAACATTCATCTGTGTTGTGTCCCTTATCTTTGTGGAACTCACAATATTTGTTATTTTCCCTCCTTCCTTCTAAAGAGCTACTCATCTTCTGAGGCCATTGAACCTTTTCACCAGTATCCTTGATCCACATTAGTATGTGCAATCTATTTGCAGTTAGAGAGATGAACTATTTGTTAACCGTATCTAGTTTCTCTTACTTCCACCTTCATTGTTCCTAGGCTGATATTGGCGATCCCCCTGCTGACCTCTTAGCCCTCTTGACGAACTTCCTTCTTTTTTCTATCTCTTATCAAAATCTCTCATCCCATCATCGATTCAAATGTGGATCCGAGTTACTACCATTAAAGCTGAGATAGTTTAAGGAGGGTTAGACAATAATTCCTTCCTTAGGTCATGATTTGAAGTTTTATGAAGCATCATCGTGTAGGTGATATCTTTGTTTAGTTCTTCAATCTGGATTGCTTCCCTGTTAAAGCACTCCACATATTTTCTGAGACTCCCACCCTCTCTTTGGATGACAGTTAACAGATCGGTTGACATCTTCTTAAGGGTAATTAAGGCAATGAATCGAGCCTGGAAAAGATTAGAAACTTAGGCAAAAGATGTGATGGACTTTGGGGGTTTGACTCCAATCTTGAGCTAGGCCTTTCAGTATGGTGGGGAAGAGCTTACACAGGACATGATCTAGGTGAGTTTGTGCATTAATCATGGTTCGAAACTTGTGGATACAACTTTAGGACAACTAGTTCCATCATAAGACTCCATATCAGAGGGGATTTTGAACTTTGATGGATACTCTGCCATGACAATACTATCATAGAGCGGTGAGTCCATTCGTAAGGTGAAATCCATTTCGTTTACCCTGATACTGATTTTTGTCATAACTTCCCAAACCTTCTTCTCTAGCTTCTCAAGATCATCTTTATCCTCATGTTCTCCATCAGACCAAGGTTCGCCTCTATCTACATGAATTATGTCTTTAGGATTCGCTTGAGTAACTCCATTCAGGGAATCTTTAGATCCATCTGTTGCTTCTTTTTACCTACCCTCTACTCCGGCTTTGGGATCAGGTTGATGTGTCGGTGGGGTTGTCGTTTGGGATTGCTAAGTTATAGCTTGTTTTAGTTCTTTTAATTGATTAGTGAAGTCTGTAAAGGCAGTAAAGAGGCTTTGCATGGTGGTTTGGGAGATGGTTTGGGTTGTTTAGGTCTAAAGGGGAGTTAAGGTTAGGCAAGGCAAGATCAGCCTATAAATTATCCTGAGGGTCTCCTTGATGATTTTCATCGACCAGAAGTTCAGGGAACAAGTTAAGCCCTAAGCCATTATCAATAGGGTTTGGATCCATGAGGATAATGGAAAAGCTAGATTGAAAATCTAAAGTGGTGTTCCACGCTCACTACATCAAATGATGTGCTTAAAACGAATTTTGATCTCTAGCACACTATCAAGCGATCTTTAATACCTAATAAGTTAGAGGGCCCAAGCGATGTGCCTGGAGGACCACTCCGATACTTAAGTCAAATAAGATATGAGATAGGAAAAATAAAAGGCTTAAATTATTAAGAGGTCTTTAGAATTATGTTACTCATTTTATGGAGAAAATTACACTATTTATAAAGATGTCCCAAGGTGTAAATCCTTTTTGGAATCAGATTACCTATTACGGTAATGTATATGGAAAAGGAATTCCAGAGATAGTAGTCGAGTTGGATATGGACTCTTTGCTACCAAGCAGTACTAGGATTAGGAATAAGGTTGTAATCGAGCTGAGCCGAGCTTTAGCATGTTCAAGCTCGACTCAATATTTTTTTTATGAGCTCAAACTTTTAGATCGAACTTGAAAATCATGTTCAAGTTTAGTTCATTTAAACTTGAGCTCGGCTTGTTAATAAATTATAATTCAGCTAAGGTCGAGTTCGATTTGTTTTAAAATTCGTTTATAATTTATCAAATACTCAACTTTCTAAATATTAATAAAATAACTATAACAAAAATACTTAAAACTAAAATAAAAGTAAAAGCATCCAATTAGTGAAAAAAAAAAATCTAATCATAAAATTGAATATTATATATATTACAAAAATATTAATTAATAAAAAATATATTTTTAAAAATTAGAATATTAGATTATATAATAAGAAAATATTAGATTATGTTAATCAGAAGTATATATATTTTAGTCAAATTGAATTATCAAAAAGTTTATAGGAGTATTAAAATATATTTTTTGGAGTGTCAATAATAATAATAATCAAGTTGTTCACAAGCTTATTATCGAGCTGCTCACGAGCCTACTAATCGAGTATGTTCGTGAGCTTATTATTGAGTTGTTCACAAATCTAATCGAGCCGAACTTTACTTTGCTCAAACTCTACTCGTTTATTAATCAAGCCTTAAAATAAGGCTCAAGTTTAGCTCGTTTATAAAACGAGCTGAATACAAACGAGTTTTTATTGAGTCGAATACCGAGCCGCTAGCGAATAGCTTGACTCATTTGCAGCCCTAATTATGAAGTAGAGTCGTAATGGTGAAGTAACCTCTTGATGAAGGAGAAGACAAACGATATCTGTAGGTTCAAATGATCCTTCTTTAGGCGAGTTGTTATTAGCTCGCATAGGGTGATCGATTCAGATAAGTGTGCAACAATTCCAAACACATAATAATCATAATATATAACAATGTAACTGCCTAATAATGGTCCAACCACTACCATAATCCGTAGTATGATTTAATAAATATAATGAAATTCAGATTATATATATATATAAATATATGTAAGGATCCTATTAAATAGATCAATATAAAATATATCAACACATATCAATAGGGTTCTATTAGTAATTTTAAATATTTTTTGGGGTGATATTGGTATTAATTTTTTTTTCTATAAACTATTGTACCCTCTTGAAATTTTTATTCTTTTTATTCAATTAATATTCAAATTTCATTTTATCTTTTTCAAATTTTCATTCTCTCTTCAATTAATGTCAAATTTTCATTTTCTCTCTCTTAAATTAACATTCAAATTTCATTCTTTCTCTTTCAAATTTGAATTTCTCTTTCTCTTCAATTAACATTAAAATTTCTCTCTTTTTCTTCAATTAATATTGAAATTTTTTTCAAGAATAATCTTAAATAATGCAATTGCGTCTGATAAAATAAAAGCAATTATGTAATATTTTAACATAACTTATGATGTAAAATAAGGGCATGTTAAGATTTATGGAGCTAAATTCTACTATAATTAGGATTCTAATCCTAATGGGTATATATTGGGTTAAATCCAATTATAATTTGATTTTCTATTTGAATTATGTTTAATTAAATAGAAAATATTAGCCTAATAGAATTAGAATCATTAACCTAGTAGAATTAAGATTATCTTAACTACATCTATATAAGGGGCCTAGAAAGCACTCTAATTTATCACAAGGTATCAGAGAATATCTATTCTTTCACAAAGAGGT
>CATKHJ010882988.1:0-16848 GCA_949750685.1 Vernicia montana
TTTTTTTTTCATACATGTATAGTACAAACGTGAATAATATTTGTTATATTGGATTTTATATTTTATTTATTAAATTTTCATTTAAAATACATTTTTTCTACATAAAATGCCATTTTATTTAAATATTATTATGTAAATTAAATTAAAAAAAATTATTAATAAAATGTGTTAAAAATATTTAGCGACGGATTAGAAATGACTTAGCGACGGATAATCCGTTGGACTACTCGCTATGTTAGCGACAGAAATAAATTGTCGCTAAATTTAGCGACAGTTTAGTGACGGACTTTCAGTAGCTAATTTAGCAACGGATTAGCGACGGAAAAATTCAGTCGCTAATTTTAGCGACAGATTTTTCCGTTGCAAATAACATCGCTAAATTTAGCGACGAAATTTTTTTAGCAACGGACTTATGGTCGCTAATCCGTCGCTGATTTTAGCGACGAATTTATTCCGTCGTTATTTTTTTTGCGAGGAACATTTTAGCGACGGATTGTTGCCGTCGCTGATCCGTCGTAAATTTCATTTAGCGATGAAATTTTTTAGTTTAGCGACGGATTAATCCGTCCCTAATTCGGTAGATTCTAGTAGTGTATTGAATGTTTATCTTATAGTTCATAAACTTTGATTCTTCAAATTATGATAATTTTTTTTTCTTTTTAAATTTTATTTTAATAATTTAATATTTTTGAATAAAAATATAAATTTTCAATTTATTTATTTTTATCTCTCTAATTAAAATATTTTTCATCAATTTATACGTTTATTAAAATTAAATTTCTTTTGTAAATGTGTATTACCTTTAAAATTTAAATATTAATCAATTCAACTCAATTCAATCAAATTTTAATTTCAAAATTAATTATTGTCAGCTATATGAATTTTTTATTTTAAACAATTTTATGCGACATCTTCTGATAACTTTATTACCTTAAAAAAAATCAATTAAAAAAAACTTATTTTATAAATTAAATAAATCCAAATTTACAATTTCGGTGCATAAACATTGCAAATCTGAAAGTTCGGCGCAGAACGTGTATGGTAATAGTGGAATTATAATAATAATGAGGTGGAAAAAAAAAACAAAAGTGTGCTGAGATGGCAAATTTATCAGAAATGTGAACGCAAAGCATACGATGTAAGCATAGGGAAAGTGGTAAAGTAAGAACCAGGTCAGCATGATCAGCTTGAGAATTGAGAATGTCAACACGTGGATAGGAAACGGCATTTGGTTGGCCCCACAACTAATAACAATAACTATAATCCTATGTATAATGTAAGCTCCACTTGATTAATGATTATTAATCCATACCTACATTGTGATTAATTAATATCCTAATCCTATAATATAAACTCCACTTGATTAATGTGTCATATTAATCCCATGACTATATTGTGATCAATTAAAAGCTACTTTATTAGTGACTTTAGGAGATAAGTTAATTAAGTAATGTTTGCCTTTTAGAATTTAATCAATTGATGAATCAGTCAATATATATATTTTTTAAATTATATTTAAGAGTTAACATGCCTTTTCAAAATTGTCATGATTTTAAAGTGTATTAATATTTTTTTTATGTTACTTTCTGTGTGTGTGTTTACATTTCAAAAAAAATATATCTAAATCAATTTATGTTCTATTTGTATATTCAAAATTATATTTTAAATGTTGACCTTAAAAATTAAATTAATTATTTGATTAAATTAAATAAAAAAAATGAACAACATTTATTATTGAATTTATCTTTAATTTAATTGATTCAATTAACTGATACAAATTTCATATTACGAATTAATTTTTAAAAAATTCATAAAAAAGTATTTTATGGTGAATCTTATAATCTCAAATTCTCAATAATGTAGATGACCAAACCTAAGAAATAATTAAAACGGTCCAAAAACTTCATCTAAATAAAATGTCAATTTAATTAAAAATAAGAAATTAAAAAGAAAGAGAAAAGAAGTTGTATACGAATTGTATATGAAAAAAAAATGAAAGGCAGCTGCAGTTAAAAATAAGAAGAGTTGATGTTGGAATCTTATTTTGCATATATATATATATATATATATATAGAGAAAAGGCTGATTTTCTATTAGTCGGCGCCTGAGTTGTTTACTTTTTTTTTGGCCTTTGATTTGGAACATATAAATAGTTAAATACATACATAAATAATACTTTGCGGCATTTGGCCAAAAAAAAAAAAAAAAAAAAAACTTTGCGGCTAGCCAATTAAGCCACTGGCTACAAATTGCTAGCCAATATTTGTTGCCAATATATTGTTTGATTTAATTTAATATAAATTGGAATTTAATTAGATAGTCAAAATTAAGATTTAAGAACATAGTAATTGTTAATCAATAACCTTTGACTCGTAGAAAAAGTCTAATTGAAGATTATAATTATTAATAGAAAATTAGCTAGATGTATATTTAGGTGTCCATGACTTGATGGGTAATGGGTTATGGTCAGACTCTTCATAATAATTTATATTATGAATAGGGGATAGATACTTAATTTGGTGGTTAATTTTTAATGAATTTTAATGTAGCAAAAAGTTAAGCTAAATATTTATTTTTGATTAAATGTGCATTTATTCTTCAATTGACTAAAATTTTTATTAGTGGTGGGAGGGGCCAAACTATTACTCCCTCAATTTTTTTTAATTGATTTTTTTTTTCATAAAAATTAAGAAATAATTAATTATATTAAATTCTATGAAAAATGATCAAATTACCCTCATTGGTTATAAAATACTAGATAATATTGCATTAATTATAGAGTAATGGATAATAATAAGAATAATGATAAAATTGAAAAAAAAAAGTTTTTTATTTTTAGTTTTGTTAAGAAGTTTCATTTACCAAATTAATCGAACCGATCAATTTACATATATTTTTTTTCATTTTTGTAGATAAATAAATTAGAAATTCTAATGTTCCAATTATTTTATATACTTATATTTTTCCTTTTTTAAATTTTTTTTTATGAATTTATAATTTAATTGATGTACAATTAGTTTGTATACTTATATTTATGAAATATTATGATATAATATTTATTTTTAATATTATTATTATGTGGCAGTATTTCATGTAATGATTTACTTATTTTTTTTATTTTCTTATATAAATAAATTAGAAAATTCTAATGTTATAGATATAACTACTCATAATATATTTAAATTTAATTTTGAAGGATATTTTATAATTTTTAATTTTTTAACCAAAAAAACACAATATAACTTATTTAACTGAAATTTAATATTTTAATTCAGTTAATTTGATTTTATAATTATTTGGGTTCATATTATCTAAAATTAACTAGCTCACATTAGCTTCCGGTGAATGTGAAATTTATTGCCATTGTGCAAGATGACTAATCCATTATTAAATTTTAATGGAGAATGTTTAAATTAAGAACCATAATCTTGTTTTTTTTATTTTTTTAATATTCATATGAGAGTCTAATGGATCGTAAGTTACACAATATAGAGTAATTATTTTTTTACATTCGTTATAAAGGTAAAATCTCACATAGTGTAAAGGAAGGGATTTGAATCTAAAATCTCTCACTCCTAAGAGCAATACTCTTATCATTTAAATTAGGCCTTCCAAAAATCGTAACCTTGTTTTAAAACCTCCCAAAAACAAAAAATAATAAATATTGATTCATCAGCAATTTTTGTTCAAATCGCTTAAAATCGCTAATTTTAATCATTGCAATTGGTTGGTTGATTTCTTCCAATGTGGAGAACTAGAATCAGACAAAATAACACAAAAAATGTACAAAAAATTTCTAATGTTTTATGATACATCATCAATTAATTTGTATACCAATAACTATATATATATATATATAAAAGAAATTTAAATTAAAAATAAAAAGGTGTGATGTTTGAATTTAATTTTTTTTCTTGTATTATGTATAACTAAATATTTTTTCGATTAATTTAATTTTGATTGAAATTTAAATTTATAATTTTATAATTTTAAAAATAATTTCAATATGATTGAATCGTATGTTTATTGATACTATAAGGAAAGTAGGAAACATTTCAATTAATTAATTTCTAGGCTACTATTTTAATATGATAATATGTTGCAGTGTCTAGGGAAAAAAAAACAAAAGGGAAAATTCATAAATGTATTCAATAGATATATTTTTTTTCCCTTTTTCCTTTGTTTTTTGTTTTTTTTTTTTTTTTTTTTTGAATTATACTTTGTCTAAGTAAAATAGAAAAAGAAAAATCAAATTGTGAAATAGTGAGGAACCATTCCATCCATTAATCCCTCTAGAAGATATAAATAAATAGAGCAGTTGCAATAGTAATAAAGATAATAAAATTATACTACTACTTAGCTACAAAGAAGACTTGGAATTAACTGAGATAAAAAAAAAAAGACTTTGGAATTAACTAAAAATTAACAATAAACACTAGTAATTAAAGCCAGCTGGCATCTTAGAAATTTCACTGAAATTTCTTCTTTTTGATATTTTCTTCAGTTCTTGACTTTTGAGTTTGAATAGTTCCCTAGATTCCCTCCATTTGGAGTCCTAATTTTGCATATGTTGAGGGAATATTTATCAGTTCATACAAACACCTAGTCATATATATATATATATATATATATATATATATATAAAATTTCTTATCACATCATAAATCATTCATCTAAATATTTGAGGAGATCCAAAAAATGAAAAAAAAAAAATAAAAAAGGTAGTAGAAATAAAATACATTGCACGTTGATTTATAATTTCTTGAATAATTTATTGCTTAATCAATTTGTTATAATTTTATACATTAAGAACAAGAGATAACTGTTTATTATTTTACGCAGTTAAGTGTAATTAATAATATATTGTAAGGCTAAGCTGGAAAAGGTAATTAAGCTAATAAGAAGCCAAGCCATAACAGCAAGAAAGGGCAGAGAGAAATTTGACAAATTGAGGCAATAGAATAAAGTTAAACTAACTAGAGGTAGCAGGCTTTTGAAACTGCTCAAAAGCATGCTTTGAAGTGAGACTTGGTTAAATAAGATTATAATAAAAGAACATGCTATAAAATTCTTAAAGGTTAGGTATATTTAAGCAGATAAAAAGGACTTCCTCAGTTTTTGTATTTTTAATAATGTGAAATGAAAAGAGAGGCTTAATTAATTAGAAACATGAATATATTTTGATGGGTCCCACCACCACCACATATAGAAACCTTCATTTTACCATTCCTTTTTTCACATTCATTTTCAAACAGGTAGATATAGCTAAGAAAACAACATCCTCATCAAAGACCCACACAAATCCAATAAATTTTTTTTTTAATATCAAAACAAAAATCAACTGTTCAAACTCTCTCTAATATTACAGCCTTTGAGGCTTCTCCTATACTGCAACAACAGTTTCTTGCTTTCCACGGATCTTTCCTCAGCAAATTAAAGCTCCTTTTTCTCTCTATTTAAGCTCTGTATTTTGCCTTTGCTCTACTTTCTTAACTGTTCTCTCCTTCCCAGCTTCTACAAATCTTTTCTTGCTATATATCTTTCTTTCTTTCCTTGTTTTGAGTTCTTGAAATTTTAACTTCTTGTTATTGATTGTTGTTCTATATATATATATATATTATTAATGGAAGAAGCTATTGTGGTTAATAAAGGAGAAGATCTTATCGATCTACCACCTGGTTTTCGTTTCCATCCCACCGATGAAGAGATCATTACTCATTATCTTACAGAGAAAGTCATGAATAGCAATTTCAGTGCTTGTGCTATTGGTGAAGTTGATCTCAATAAGTGCGAACCATGGGATTTGCCTAGTATGCTTTCTTTTCTTGATTCTTGAACATATTTCTTTCCCTTTCTTGATTTTTGTTCTTGATTCTTGAAAATATTTCTTTCCATTTCTTGATTTTTGTATTGTTCTTGAATAAATATATATATATATATTTTTTGTTTCTTGATTTCTAATGTTTTTTGAATATATTCTTGTTAAATTTGGACAGAAAAAGCAAAGATGGGAGAGAAAGAATGGTATTTCTTTTGTCAGAGAGATAGGAAATATCCAACTGGTATGAGAACTAATCGTGCAACGGAGGCCGGATACTGGAAAGCTACCGGAAAAGATAAAGAGATTTACAAGGGAAAAAATTCCCTTGTTGGAATGAAAAAGACTCTTGTTTTCTACAGAGGAAGAGCTCCTAAAGGAGAGAAAACCAATTGGGTTATGCATGAATATAGACTTGAAGGCAAATTCTCTTATTACAACCTTCCCAAAGCTGCAAGGGTATGTTTTTTGTTTTGTTTTTTTTTTTTTTTTTTTTTTTTTTTTTTTTTTTATTTATTTGGTCCCGACTTTGAGTTCAAACTCACAATCTTGCAGTATATTTTTGGTTATTCATTCTTTGTTTTTGAGTCTAGCTGAAAGGGAAATTTAATTTTAGTCTTAATTATTACTTTCTTGATATTTTATTGAAATATCATTTACTTTTTATATGTTGGTCGAGAGTCTTTTTCATGGCCTTTTCTTTTGCTTTATTTTTTGCTTTTGTGCAAATGAAGAATCCATAGCTATAGACTAATTAAAATTTTGTTTTTGTTTTTTCCTTTTTTCCAGGATGAATGGGTTGTTTGTAGGGTTTTCCACAAGAGTACAGGAATCAAGAAAAGTTCAATTCAAGAACTCTTAAGAGTGAACGCTTTGGGTGAAGATTTCTTGGATTACTCATCACTTCCACCTCTAATGGATCCTCAACTTCTTCACTCTAATAACAGGCCAACAAGCTCAAGCTTCAATGAAGAAGAGGATCATAATAATGAATTCAAGGCATCAATGACATCAAGAATACCACCATCATCATCAGTAGATGGAAATTACTTGCCCCACTTGTCCACAACTATGCTTAACAACAATTATCAAAATCAGAATAACTATCTTGTTCAAACTCAAAGTTATTCCACCTACCAAACACCCTGTTACCCTCAAATCCCATCTGCAAATAATAATAATAATACTAATCCTATTTTCACCTTCCAAACAAGTCCAACTATTATGGCTGCCCATTTCCCAAATCCTCTCTTAAGAACACTAGCTGAAGAGCAAGACAAGAATTGCAAGATTGAACAATTTTCATCTAACCAATCTGTGGCTACTCTCTCACAAGATACTGGACTTAGCACTGACATTAACACTACTGAGATATCTTCTGTTGTGTCAAAGCAAGAGATTGGAAGCAACAAAATTTATGATCATAATCTTGAAGTTGGTCTATCATCATCATCTGGACCTATTGCAGATTTAGAAGGCTTATGGGATTACTAATTAAAGAGATTAATGATTGGAATCGTTATATAGTAGTTCTGCATGAGTGGTGCATTCTTGTGTTGATATATATGATTTGAAACAGTCTTCTTCTTCTCCACTAGGTAAATTTGATTAGTTTTTGTAAGTTTTTGATTATTGGCTTCAGATTATGATCAGTACTTTTGTATAGATTATAGGTTTAATTAAATTATTGTTGTCTAAACTTTTTCAGATTTCATTTTTAGTGACACATACAAAAAGGAAAAGATTCCATGAATACATATATCATATACTTCATCATGTACATTTATTCTTTTATATTAGTACATTTTATTCTTTTGGTTTCTTTTTTGTTTTTATCATATTTGCTTTTACGTACTCAATCCTGAATTTGATTAAATGTTCTTGTTATTTTTTATTTTTTTTTAGAATACATCAGTATTTTCATGCTAGCTAGTTGATTAAATTAGTTCAAAGTGCACCGAAAATTTGACACGGTGAAATGAATATTATCTCTAATGATATCAAAGTAGTTTTCAGAATTGTGAGATTATAAGTTTTAACCTCTCCCATCACGAGTCGATTTTATTTTATTTTTTAAAATCACCAAATCCACTGGTGCAAGCATTTAATTAATTAAAAGGTTTTAAATTCTTGACATGCATGTCTGATATAAGTTAGGGAAATTTTTGGAAAATATTATTTTTCTTTAATTATCCACTTTATATAATCAGTTTTTTTCTTGCTTATGTATTTAGAATGTGCAACCAATTATATTTGCTCTTCTTTAATGAAGAGATGGAGGGAGGGAAATCTATAATTAGTAAATTAATTATGACACCGTATGTATACAAAATTCAAAGTTATTAATTAATTTGATTTGATCTGGACAATAAGTGGATATACACTGGAAAAAGACCATGAATCACGTGAATTATTCCCTGAATCTACGCAGTAGATGTCTCTATACAAAGAGTTTTTAATAATGATAACAATTAATGTTTAGGTTTCTTGATCAAATGCTTAATCTTCTCTTCTGGCCAACGAAACTATATTTTTAGTACTATTACATGTAACACACGGTTATCTTTTATGTTCTTGAATCCCTCTTATTTATTAATTATATACATTGAGTGTTAATGAGTTTTAATTTAATAATATTAGAGTCGTTTTCATAATTTTAAATAAAAAAATTACATATTGAGGGTTTGTCTAATAACAAAAATATATATATATAATGAGAAATAAAAAGAAATAATACAGTGAGAATTTTGTTTTGTCCTCCTTTTAATAATGAAGTTGATCCCAAAAAAAGGAGATAACAGAAAAGAGAAAGATGATGATGTGTTAAGAGAGAAAGAGTTAAAGGTAAGAGTGGAATCGGTTATTGTAAGAGAAGAAAGGTTTATTTATTTTTTTTTTCTCATATGGAAAATGCAAAAGTGTAACGATTATCTTACTTTCTATTCAAAGCAAAGCTTTTTTGGTTTTGGGCACAGAATTGCAGGGAAGTTAACCACCCTTTTTGGTTACTTGATCTATGTGTTTTTCTAGTGAAAGGGAATTAATAAATTAGCAAATTAACTTTTTTATTCTAAGTAATTGTTATGGAAGCAACACAAACAAGAGAGACTATATTCTTTCAATCAACAAATTTAAGTTTAAAAAAAAAAAAAAAAAAAACCTTATTTGTTGCATGAAAACATGGAGACAACAACCAATCAAAATTCTACACCGCGTTTTTGCACATCGCTGTCGCCTGCTAAAATGAACATTGCTGCAACTTCTTCTAGCTATAATATTAGCTTATTTTGCTTGCCCTTTTGCTTAGCTCATCTCAATGTCATCTCTCTCTCTCTCTCTCTCTCTCTCTCTCTCTCTTTTTTCTTTTCTTTTTCTTTTTAATTAATTATTTAGTTTCTATTAAAATTATAACTTAAAATTTTACAATTTCATAAATGATTCTAGTATTTTTTAATTATTAAATCAAAATTTGTTGATATTTGAATGTTATTACATCTTATTCATCTCATTGTCAAACCACATTAACCCATCTCAATTTTCATTTTTCCCCTATATATATATATATATATAATAGATGAGCTTGAATTTTTTTAATTATTTGCTTTATAAAATAGTGACATTTTATTATTGAACTATTTACCGGAGACCTAATTAATAATAGACACCATATGTATATAAAATATTACTATGATATATCGTCTATTTTAACTTAGGCATATATATAGTATTATAGGTAATTATCAATTTAAAAGAATGGATAATTATGCCTTGTTTTGTTCAAACTTCATAATCGGAATCATTGTTTTTCTCAAATATTTGAGTCAATGAAAAAAATGGAAGAATTAGAAATCAATTTCTTTAAAAGCTGTGTGATTTTGTATATTCAGGAATTGGAATGGATGTAAAATTTTGAATAAATCTATATTTTTTATTTTTAATACATTTTGTTAGTAATATTTTTATAAATATTATAGTGGTCTTATTTAAATTTTTAATTATTTTAAATAGTCAATAAATATTTAAATAAATATTCAGCTTTAATTTTTAATTTAAAAATATATTTATTTTTAATTTTATATTTTTTAAAATGACATTATGTGTGGCATAAAAAAATTAATTAATTAAAAATAAATTTTAATAATTTGTAGTGTTATGATTTATTTTTATTTGTTTAATTAAATTTATTTATTTAATATCTAATTAATTTTATATTTTTATTAATATTTTATTATTTAATATTTTAAATAGCACATGACAAATAAGCAGTGTTTTAAAAAATAGATCGGACCGGTTCAACCAAGAACTAACCATTGGTTCGGTCCGGTCAAGTAAAAAACTGAATCTTCCAATGCGAAGCCGTTTTAGCATAAAAAATAGAAATAGAAGGAAAAAAAAAAAGAAAAAAAAAACAGCCGAACCGAACTGGTCGAACTGAGAACCAGTAACCTGACCGGTTCGATCACCAATCCGATTTTTAAAACACTGCAAATAAGGTTTATTGGCCTACTTTTTGACTTTTAATAATTTTACCCCATACTTTGGAAATAGACTATTATATTCCAAACTTTTAAAGTTGTTCACAATTATATTACTTAGTCAAAATTGCTATTTTAAGCTTTTTTCTCTCTCCTAATAGCATTTAACATGGATTAAAAATATAAAATATATATTACTATTTAGTCCCTCATATTTAGTTTAATTAACAAGTTCATCCCTCCTTTTTGGAAAACTAATTAAATAGTCCACCACATTTATTTTTATTAATAAAATAGTTATTTGTTATTATTCACTTCTCTTCTCTTTTTTTTTTTTTTTTTTTTTCTAGGTGCTAGAGTTATAAGAGATTCAGCTTCTTGATTCCATTCCTCCATCAAAAAGCAATATATCATGTATAGTTTTGAAAAACTTCTTTTGTTGTAAAATTTGAAGTTGTTATGTTATGTTCTAGATGTTTCGTAGTGCATGAGGGTAGTTATATATGGATAGCAAATATAAAATTTTAGTGAGATGTGTATTAATAATATATTTATTTTTGGATTTTTCCTTGTTCATTATAGATGAAGGCTTAAAAGTAAAATTTTGATATATAATGAACTAGATATAACAAATTATTTTGTTAAATGATAATGTATATGATCAATCATAGTTATGTGCAGTCTTTATATATGTGAGTATGATATCAATGGGCTTATTGAATGTAAAACTAGGAATTATACATATACGGATATATATTAATTTTTTTTTAGTTAGTGTAATTGATTTAAGGCAATTTCATGTATTAATTGAGTTCTATGGTTGGTTAGTGGTCATAAATCTACTCATGTTTTAGGATTGTCACACCAATGAAATTGAGGTGTGACAAATTAAAATCAAAGGTTATATATATATTGATAGTGTAAAATCTTTTTGTTATTTAAAATAGATAGTATAATTTTTTATTTTTTAGAAAAAAGTAGGTAAAATTCAAAAAATTAATATTTAGTTTGAGTTTTAATTCAAAAAGAAATAAATAAAAAAATGAGAGAATATAGTATATTAGGTTTTATAATCATATAATATATACAAAGATATTTTGGTATTTTTTCATTTACTTAATGAAAAATTTTAATTATTTTAAATGGAAAGACTATTTTATTAACAAAAATAAATGAAAGAGACCATTTATTTCGTTTTTCAAAAAGTAAGATGTACTTATTAATTAAATTAAATATGAATGACTAAATAGTAATATCTCTTTTATATTTTTAATCTATGTCATATGCTACTAGAAAAGATAAAAAGTTCAAATGAGCAATTTTAACCAAATTGTATAATTGTGAATAACTTTAGAAATTTAGAGTATAATTGCTTATTTTCAAATGATATAGTAGAATTATAAAAAGTCCAAAAGTTTGAGATATTTTAAGTCAATAAGCCGATAAATAATTATATATTTGACCAAATTAAAATGTTTGACTTGATTTTCATGGGAATGAGTAGGGTGAGGGGAATTGCATTCCAATTCTAAGATTTTTTATGCGAACCAAATGCTATCAATCAAAATTATCCATTCCAATTTTGATTCTAGACTTATTTTTCAGTAAACCAAACAGCTCCATGGTGAAAATGGAGAATTTGGAAAATCCAAAGAGAATTCTTTGAGACAGGTACATTTTAAATTAAACCTGAACAGAAAATTGAAGAGTAACAAAAGAAAATGATTGATTTCAGTAGTTATATATATATATATATACTTTGTCTTTTTTTGGATTATAATCCAGAAGGAGCCATCTATGGAAATGATGGGAAATTACATATACAATTGACTGATTTATTTATTTATTTATTTTTAATATAAATCCTTTTAACCTAATCTCCTATATATCACCTGCTTTGACAAAGAGTTTACAGCATGCAGGTTAAGTATAGTTTAGGTAAATTTCACATGTCATTCTATATATCATCACTTGAAAGCAGTACAATAATATTGCATTATTAATTAATTAATCTATCCCCATTTGTTCTAGAATCTGGATGTATATTGCTTGATTTAATTGCTTTTATTCGTTCCCAGAGTCTTAAACAATCAAAAAGGGGGAAAAAACAGGAGGTAATTTACCCCAATTTAGTTGTTGGGGTCGGCATCCATAATTCTTGAATATTTGAATTAATGTACAAATTGAATAGGATGTATCTTTAAACTCTTCTGAAAACAAAATTTTATTTTAATTAATATATAAATTTAATTTAAAAATATTTGATCGAACAAAAAAAATTATAAATCTAAAAATATAAAAGAAAAAGAAAAATTAACTAATATTCTCAAAAATCAGATTAATTATATTTCTACGAGAATATATATATAATATATAAAGAAACTTCTCAGAAATTTCCATCAAAATTTTCAATGGTTGGCATCACATTCACATGCATATATTCAACTTTTCAAAAAAAAATCATGTGATCAGATCAAATATAGTGCTTGGTACATGTTTGAATATATGAACCTTCTTAATTGCACTTGCATGTGATACCTTATGACATATCAAAATCTAAATATGCACTTCCACTTTGTTTTTATTACATATAAATGGTATGTGAATTCCATATTAATATGTTTGATTTTGAGATTATTAATTAATTAATTACAAATTATATTTTTTAAAATTATTTAGGTGATTAGGAAATATTATTATTATTTTTTATTTAGACTGACAACATTATCTTTTAAGAATTAACTGAGATTAAATTATTTTTTTTCAATGCCTTTAAGGATGAATCTCCATATATTCAAAAATTATATATGTTGAATATTGACTTCAAAAATTGAATTGTTATCAATAAAAAAAAATAATTATTCTTATGGTGAAATAAACACTCAATTGTTTCAAATTATGTATTCATTATATAATCATTTTTTACTTTTGGGTACATTATCCAATAAGTGATATTTTTCCCAATTATAGCGCATAACAATAATTACAAACAGATGATATATAGCTACAAAATCAACCATGTAACTCATTGCATTTAGTACATATCCATTTCACTGAAATATCATTGGCAAAAATTTAAAAAAAAAAAAAAAAAAATCACTCAAAAATTAAAAATTGATACAATTAAGCTATTATCACAAAATTCTTGCTTGATATGACACCAATAATTATATTAGATAAACATTTTTGGCATTAATTTCTTTTTTGATAAATTATACAATTTATTTTTTCTATTATATTAGGAGTGATGCTCATTAGTCATTACTGATCATCATTGCTGGGATGTAATCGAAACTAACTTCTTGATCATATAATATATGCACGTTGGCTAATAAATTATTTTAATTATATTAATATTTTAAACTGGTGAAAATGAACTCTGCTAATTAATTATATATCTTAATATCATTGGAATATACAATACATATTATTTTAAATTTAGCTATATTATTATATATATTAATACCTCTCTTTCCTTGAAGTCATCCTTTCATGGGCATGTCCCACTTGAATTATTATTATTATTTGTCAAATTGAATAGATTTCATTTTATAAAAAGGCCAAAAGTTCAATTCAGTACAAGTATTTAATACAAAGTTTATTCAAATTCAGTATGAAAGCATAATCATGGACCTATAGTCTAAAATAAAAATACTTATCAACCACAGACACCTTCAATAGTGTTTGGATTGAACATTGTCCAGTGGCCAACAATATTTGTGAAATTTTCATTTGGTCCTTGCTCTGCCAACTCCTTTCCTAAACCCTTTATATATTCTAACTTCATCAGCTTCAGCGACCAGTGGGGGAAGATGATCAAACAGAGGAGCAAGACTGTAACTGAATCCGTCTAAAAGAATATGTATCTCTGGAATTTAGAGCAGACTCTTTTCAGATTTAAAATTCTATTCAAAATCCATGATTTGTTTGGATCTACCCACCACAACCTGAGAAGCCATAAAAGATGAGGACCTCTCCATCCATGGCTACTGAGCTCAGCGAAGAAGAATAGCGCCAAAAACTAAGAACATTACCTCTGGTTGTGTAAATTTGAAAAACATTCCACCCCCTTGCATTCAAGGACAACAAACAGAGGAAATAAGAGAAAATCTTTATCATTATGGCCATGGAGATGCCACGGTTCCAGATCAAGAACAAAGCATCAAAAAAAAAAAAAACAAAATCAACAAACCCAACATAAGTGGATACCAAAAAGGATCCAATAATCCCAGATAGATTATTCATTAAACTAGAAATAAAAAGCTTTAAAACAAAGAAAATAGAGGAGGATGCAGCCCTTCCAATGGCAGAAGTCACCGCAGGGTAACTCGGTCCCACTTGAAAATTGACAAAAAAAAAAAAACTAAAAGCTAATTGTATATCTAAAGTTAAAGATTGTTTCCAAAAAAAAAAAAAAAAAAAAAAGTTAAAGATATATCGGTGCCTTTTTACCATATAGTCCTTAAAACAAGCTTTATCTTTTTTCTAATTGAAATTCTCACCATCATTATCATTATTATTATTATTATTATTATTATAAATTTTTTTAGTAAGATGATTAAGAGATTTGTAAATAATAAAAAATCTTCATTTATAATCTTATATCAAGAATTCAACACTGATCAATAATCTCTATTTTAATTAAATTAGTTAACACTTTGAACAAAAGTCATATTATACTATTTTTCTGAAATCATGAAAGATTTAATTTAATGAGACTATAATAAGGTGAGATTTGAAATTTTGGATTCATCCTCTATATATGCCAGACTATTAATGATAATATAAGACTTTTATAAATTCCTCTGTTTATATATTAAACCACCTACACCAAACATGGGAAATTAAATTTCTTATTTTAATTTGTTTCTATATATATACATATTAGTCATGACTTCTTTTCAATATCTGTAAATGTCATGTCAAGGATATTATCTATCATCCAAATATATTATAAGATTATGAAAAAAAAAGTTGATTACTGGGAAGGACGACTTTTAAGTTTTAACCTGACTTAAGGTTTGGACCGACTTATTAATTAATTACTTGAATTGTGAATAAACTTAATTAATGTAAATTATTTGGAAAAAAAAAAAAAAAAACTTAATTAATGTAAATTGTGTAAGTACTTAATTAATAGGATTCAGTTGGAAATATATATATATTGTTTTAATACAATATAGTACTTTTTTTAATAACTCAACAACAATTTGATTCGTGGTGAGAAATTCAGAAATCCTCTTTTGTTTTTTTCAAACTAAATATTTTATTAATTGGTAAAATAGAACAATACAAAATTATAATACCTTACAATATTGTAATTCCTCCAAAATAATATAAAAATAAATTAGAAATACAAATAGTGACAACAACAATCTCAACTTGAAAAATTAAATCATGTTAGGCGGCAAATAATATCTACTTTTTGACTATTATGATGGTTTTTCTGCAAGTTCAATATGAATACTAATAATGTCAAAAGTAAGGCTTGAAATTTTGATTGAATTATTGACCAAATAAGAAATTAAGATTTACCAAAATTATATTGTTCAAAATAAGAACAAATCTGAACATTATTAAATAATAAAATTAAGTTGAATGAAAAATATATGAGAATGGTTTATTGCCGGCCTAAAAAAGACTAATAGTGACTTGAGAAAATTAATATATATATATAGGATGGGGAAGAAGAATCAAACTGGGTGATTTCAAAAAAAAAAGAATCAAATTTGAGTAATTACTCATATCATATATATACTTACCATTATACTATTTCTTAGTGTACATAAATCTTCTTTAATATATAAGAAAGACTCTCTCATTTATCATAAATTTTAATATTAGTATATTAATTTTCTATGGTCCATCTACCAGAAAACCTTAAATTTCTTCATTATATCTTATATGTTGACGGTGTAATATATGTCTCTCATTTTATTCAAGAAAAAAATTTCAATAAAATTAGAATAATGGTAATTACTTACAATTTACAAATTAAACAGCAAATTTAATCCTAGACTCTCTTTCCCAAAAAATAAATAAATATTTGATAATTTTTTGTTGCCATTTAATTTTATAAAATATAAAATTTTGACAATAAAAAAATTAATTAAGCAAAATTTAAATAAATAAACCTTATATTTGATCGATTCCCATGTCCATATATTTATAGACTACTGCTTAAAATTTTAGAATAGACAAAGACTTGTTCATAAATGGGATCATAGGGATTTTAATTTTAATTTATGAAGAAAAATAAAGATCAACTATTTAAATAATTTCCAGTGAACTTCTAGAAAAACTTTTAATCCTATTACTCGTTTTCCTTGCGTGGACTATAATGGATGCTAACATGGCAGATATTGTTGTGCAATTCGGGTTTTTTACTTCCACCAATAATAACAAATTCACCTTCAACTATTGCACAGGTAAATAGAGTGAGAACGATTGTACTAACAAATCACCACAAGGTAAATTCCCAGGAAAGAGAGGTGGGTCACGAATGACACTCTTAAGTACCAAGTCTTTCCTTAGCCAGAATTTTACCAAGACAAG
>CATKHJ010882992.1:0-15677 GCA_949750685.1 Vernicia montana
CATCCCAAATTTGATCCGTTGTATTCCTTAGTTAAATATTTATAAACATAATTTTGAATAAAATCCTTAAAAAATATAATAATTTTTATTGTGAAGTAATAAAATTCAATTGAGCCCAGCCCATTTACACTATATTTGAAAATATTTCTAGAGAGTAAATAAAATAAAAAGAAAAAATAAATTTTATTTTTCTTTATTATTTTTTCTCCTTTTGTTTAAATGAGTAAAAAATAAAAGAAGATTCATTTTATTTTTACTTTTTATTTTTATTTTTTTTAAAATAAAAAAAAATATAAGAAGAAAAATAAAATTTATTTTCTTTATCTCTTTATTTTTTTCTCTTTTTAAATAAGGGAAAATTATTTTTGTCTTTTATTTTCATTGATGTTATTTTTCCTCTTCTCAAAATTTTCAAACATAGGGTTAGGTGGCCTTTTTATAAAATTATTTGGGCCTTCATAGATCACCATCTTGACACGTGGTTGACGCGATCAAAACTTTAAACGACCATAGGACCGCGTGTCCGTATCTCTATTTTCTCGAAGAATTGAGATTTTTCTTGAACTTTCTCGATTATTTGTCTGTAACAGGCTTCTATGACAAGTGGAAGAAACTTCTTACAAGCTTGAGAAAAAGCTCACTACCAAATCCCTCTGTTGTTTCCACTTTCTAGAACTTTCCTTTCTATTTTCATATAACAATAATCTCACTCTCTCTTCCCTCTGACTAACATAGTTTTGTTCAATAAACCCGAAATCAAACACAAACTTGACTCTAATAAATCAAAATTTTGATGCTAAACCCAATTCAAAATGAATCGAAACTCCAAATGCAAGCAGTTCCTTTGACCATTATTAGGTCGAATTCTAAAGAAACCCACACAAACCAAGCAATAGAGGGGATGGTAACTGTGAAAGAAGAGAAGGAGAATATGATGACATGTACTGGAGGTGGGTCTTCTTCTTCTTCCTCTTCTTCAAGCTTTTCGCCCCAGCCAATGGAGGGGTTGCACGAGGTGGGTCCACCTCCATTTCTGACCAAGACATTTGAAATGGTGGAAGACCCATCAACGGATTCGGTTGTTTCATGGAGTAGAGCTCGAAATAGCTTCATTGTTTGGGACTCTAATAAGTTCTCCACTACTTTGCTTCCTAAGTACTTCAAGCACAATAACTTCTCCAGCTTCATTCGCCAGCTCAATACTTATGTAAGTAGACTGTAATTGGTCAAAGATACTATCTTTCTTGCATTTCTGTTCGTTGTTTTGCAGGATCTCATCTGGGTTAGTTTTATTTCTAGTTTATTTGAATTGTTGTCTATTAATTTACTGCTGAATCTTGCTCTGATTATTTGAGGTCACTTGGCTTTCTTGAGGATTTTAGAAATTACTGTGATTATGATTAGTGGAAGTTGTTGGCGATTTTCATTTTGATTTGGCATGGAAGTTTATAGTTATTGTGTTCCGAAATTAGGTATTACTATATTTCTTGGTGGGTTTTAGATGTCCTTGCGATAGTATTTCAACTTGTGCTTTGTGGTTGTAGATGTTTTGTTTGTGAAAATGTCAGAATGAACTCTAATGTAGGATTTTTTTTCCCTTTATTTTAGAGTGTAAATGTGATCACATCCTTGCTAAATGCTATTCATTTTTGCCCTATTTATCAATAAAATTCAAAATTATTGGTGTCTTTTCATTTCTGATCACTACTAAGTAAAGTATTCATGGTGGCTATGAAGTTCAGTAATTAGTGCTATTGTAAACATCAGTCAATTTCTATCTAGACAGAAAAACTACTTTTTTAGAGAGAAAATTGACTTTGGTACAATTAGTTCAATTATTCAATTTTATGGTTAGTGTTTGTATGATTTCTATATAATCGTGATTTTTGCATATTTAAGTAATCTGCTCTTCCCTGGGTTTCTCATTAACTGAAACTATGCCTGAGATATTAGTTTTACTGATTGCAAAGTGTTCTCCTTTGTTTGGCTATTTGCATTCGATATGCTGATCATATTTCTGTCACTGCATGATCCAGGGTTTCAGAAAGGTTGATCCTGACCGATGGGAATTTGCAAATGAAGGGTTTTTGGGAGGGCAGAGGCATCTGCTGAAGACCATCAAGAGGAGAAGACATGTCTCACAAAGTGTGCAACAACAAAGTGGAGGACCTTGTGTTGAATTAGGAGAATTTGGATTCGAAGGTGAGTTTGAAAGATTAAAGAGAGATCGAAGCGTGCTAATGGCAGAAATTGTGAGGCTTAGGCAGCAGCAACAGCAGTCAAGGGAACAAATTACTGCAATGGAGAGTAGGTTACTAGGTACAGAGAAAAAACAGCAGCAGATAATGACATTCCTTGCTAAAGCTCTCAACAATCCATCCTTTATCCAGCAATTCACTCAGAGGAGTGCACAGAGGAAAGAACTGAGAGGAGTTGAAATTGGGCGTAAGCGGAGACTCATGGCAAGTCCAAGCGTGGAAAATTTGCAAGAAGCTGCTTCTGTGGAAGTCGGTATTGGCCAAGTTGTGGATTATACAGATCAAGAATTGGGAACTATAGAAAATGAGATGGAAACATTTTTCTCAGCTACCATGGACAATGAATCTAGCAGTGATGTCAGGGACACAATAGCAGGTTCTATCCAAGGGACAAGTGGTGTGGCCAATTTGGATTCTGTTAATGAAACTATTTGGGAGGAATTATTGTGTGATGATATAATTGCTGGAAATCCTGATGAAGAAGTAGTTATTCATGATGATGAACCAGAATTGGATGTGGAAGTTGAGGATTTGGTTGCAAAACCTGAAGATTGGGATGAGGAATTGCAAGACCTGGTTGATCAAATGGATTTTCTAAGGTCAAAGCCATGATTTAATTGATTGCAGTTACAATATGGTTTATTATTGTTATGAGTTGGTCTCTGCAACTCCATTTCTGTTCTTTGTAATGGTACGCCTATGAATCCTGGATTAAATGTTTGCATTTCTTTTAAGTATATTATCTTATGCTATGTGTTTGACTTAGTAGAATACTTCTTTCTTGATACAGCAGGGAATGGTGGAAGTTGCAGTGGGGCCAACAGATGTTCCTGTTACTTCTGTATCCTTTAATGAGAGTCTAATTCTTCAATTTTTTTTTCTAGCACAATTGGTTTCAATAACACAAATTTGTGATTCTATTGATTTTTGTCTACTGCATTTGCAGGAGAACTGGCCAAAGAAGATCTTTTAGGAGGGGTTTCAATCCATGATTGATATAAAAGAGGTCCTAGGACTCTAGTTGCTGTCTATACATGTTCATTTGCTGATTTCTATGGAAGCTTCTGTAAATTCTATTGCTGTACACAACTACATAGAACACAAGTAAATAGTCAGTTGAATCAAGTCATCAATTAATTTTGTGAGTGAAATTTTTTTCCTGATAGCTATATTAATACATATATATATATATTTTCCTTTCCTTCATGCTGCCCTTTGTATAATTTGTTTTGAATGGTGCAATCCAGTCGATTTGAAATAGTGCTCAGCTTCTTACAAATATAGGAGTTTATATAATTTTGAAAGTGTCAACCTCAAAAGATAGTTTTTGAGGTTGGAGAATTCAATTATATATAAATTCGTTCAACATATTACATTTATATCTTAACACAATTCGATTAGAAAATTTGAACTTCAACATTGGACTCGAGCTCGATGGATTTTTCATTTTGAAGCTCGATCTTTACTTGAACAGATACTCGAAATATTTAAACTCGACTCAATTATAATTGATTATCATTAATAAAATATATTTATTTATTAATATAAAAATGAAGTTTGAAAATTTTGAATAAACTTAAATTCGAAATTAAATTAATAAATTATTATATATATATTAGAAAATATATTTAAAATTATAAAAAATTTTAATATTTGATAAAGCTTGCAAGTTACTCGAGCTGAGTTCGGTTAAATTACTAATACTTGAATTTTTTTACTCATTTACACCTATTTTGAACATACTATTATTATTTAGTAGAAATAAATTTTATTTAAACAATAAAATAAATAAATCAAGCACAGTGTAAGAAGATAATAGAGAATCTAGACATTGTTATCAATTTATGCCCAAAGGCACTAAATATTTGGTGGTAGAAAAAATGTTCACATGATTGATGCAGACCATTTAATAGAATTATTCATATTCAAATTCAATTCATTTTCATGTAATTGTAGACAAAAACATAAGAAGGAATCTCTAAGACCGTCGGAAGTATGGATATTCCTCTTTTTTCAAAGACAAGAAACATACAAGGAATCTTTCTTTTACAATTTTTGTTTTTGTGTACATCTCTATAAGCATGTGATTATGTGCTCTTAACCAAACAGGTCGTCTTCATTGATATTATCCTACGTCCACTAGGGTTGGTGGTTGGATTAATGTAATCTACACCCAGCACTTTTAATTAGCAGTTGCATTTTTTTTTTTTCTTTTTTCCATAAGGAGATTTTCATATTTTACTGTGAATTCTTATTATATTGTACTAATTAATTAATAGAAAAAAAATTTAAATATATCATTTATGTATATCCTGTGAATGATATCAACTTTTTTCATTTTCGGATGCGCAAATATATCATTGATGTTTTAAAAATCTTAAATCGCGCCACAATTTTTAGCCTTTCTCACATTTTCATTTATCTGCTGTTTGTGGGGCCCACTCTAAATTGTTTTTAGTCCCATGAGGACTGACATAATTCTCTCTCTCTCTCTTTCCATTAACATGGCAAGAAACAAAAACCTCAACATTTTAATCTTCTTTGCCAAAAGAAAAAACAATAATTCATGCATGTTTACAAGAAAAAGAGTCCAAAAATTACCATTTTTGAGTCGTCAATAATTACTTTGAAGAAATGCTTTGAAGGTGACTTTGCATGAGAATCAGGCCGGCGAAGAAGATTATCTATGGATTTCCGATGAGCCATTGAGATTTTACATGAACTTGCCTTATGAATTGTCTTTATTGGAATTGTAGGGGGATGTTGCGTCCAAACCTGGACTACAATTCTTGCAAGTACACGAGGTAATTGCAAGCTAGGATGAGCACCCAAGGTCGTGGGTTTGAATGGTTAATTTAAGTTGCAATTATCACAAAACAATAATTAAACCTAAACATTCTAATTCCGTTGATAGCTTTAAGAATTGTTGCGGACAAATGATCACAAAGAAAAATCACAAGAACTTCATGGAGTAAATTGAATGAATGAAAGTATCAATATTAAAAGCTTCTAGGGCATTCAACTTCATCAAAATGATGTATGGTTGCTTAAATGAGATGATTAAGGTAATGTAAATGCATGTAAAAACACAATCTAATTCTAACAAATGTGTCTTTCGAATATGGTCTATTAGAAATCAATTAAGCTTAAAACAAAATTATAAGCATGCATAGGAATTAATATCGGTCGAATTCATAATTTCTAAGTTCATTGTTCATCATTCCAGTGTTAAATGCAATCTCTTGATATAACAATCAACACCTAGGATATACTATATGTTTGTCAGGCATAAGTATATGAAATGAAGAATTAAACAAGACATAAAATCATAATTTATTCATCTAAGCAAACCATAACAATCAAAGTAGATCCATTTAAACCCAAGAATAAAAGATTAGTTCATGGTGAAAGAGAATTGAAATTCAACTTTATTAATTTTGAAAACATTCATCTTCATTTGTTTAATATAAGAAATAATGAAATGGAATAATAAGAAAAGTTGAGAATACAATCTCTTGTCAACCTATCTTCAAATCGTTCCTCACCAAGAATGAACTCTAACCTAGTTACAAGATATGGAGAAATGGAAGAATGGATGATGGAAATGAAAAACCCTAAAATGTTCTTGAGGAAAAATTCTCTGCCCTTAGAAATGGTGGCTAGGGCCCTTTTATATCCAAGCCTTCATTTTATTTTTAAGCAAAAAGTTTGATTTGGCCATCTGTCAAAAGAATACGGCCGTATAGCATATTTCCACAGTCATGTTTGACGATGAAATTAAGTATGCAAATCCGGGCTAGAGAGATACAACCATGTTTCCAGGCCGTGAAACTTTCTGTACTGACTTAGATCAATCTCTACGGCTTACTCCTTTGGCAAATATCTTCTATACGGTTGTATAGACCTGGAATGTTCCAATTTCGCACTTTTTCAGCTTTTTTCCATCATCAAATCCAAAAATACCTAAAAATGCAAAAAGAAATAAAAAGACTAGAAAAGATATTAGAAACTAAATAAAAATGAATACAAATACTATCTTAAAAATACTACAAAAATGGTTAGAACAGGGGATTGGCACCCAGCCACTCTTCATACTAGACCTGGAATGTTTCGATTTCGCACTTTTTCAGCTTTTTTCCATCATCAAATCCAAAAATACCTAAAAATGCAAAAAGAAATAAAAAGACTAGAAAAGATATTAGAAACTAAATAAAAATGAATACAAATAGATACAAATACTATCTTAAAAACACTACAAAAATGGTTAGAACAGTGGATTGGCACCCAGCCACTCTTCGCGCTCTTTATGATCATTGTAAATCTGATAAAGTGGATGTTATTTGCTTAACTTAACAGAAAGTTCACTTTGATTCTATTCCTCTTTGGTTTTGGAGGTCAATTGGCATGCATTTAATTGTTTCTAACTCTACTTCTCTACCGTCTATTTGGGTTTTATTTGTAGATGCTATTGCTAACCTGATTTCTTTGAAAACTGGCACACACCAAGTAACTCTGGACATTTCACTTCATTCCTCTTTGTAGTGAGTTACTTTCGTGTATGGCAAGACTTTTGCATACAACCGCTAATGGTTGTAGGCAGATTTGAGAGACCTTGCTACTTCTTCTCCTAGTTGTTGGTTTGTATGGGGGATTTCAATGCGATTTTTAGGCCCATAAGAAGCTTGGTGGTCTACCGCCTAGCGTTGCTTCTTGTCATGATTTATTACTAGCCTGTGATGATTGTGGTTTTTCTTGTCTAGTAACCATAGGTAGTCCATATACGTGGACGAATTGTCGCCATGGTGCAGCTCACATTGAATTGCATCTTGATAGGGCTCTCTGTACTTCAGCTTGTCATTAGTTTTGGAGTGTCATCTCTTGCTCTACTTTACCTCGGCATAGTTCATATCACAATCCAGTATTGTTGTCTTGGCTCTTTTTCGGTTTTGAGAGATGTGGTTTTCTCACCTATCATTTTTTGATTTTGTTAGGAAGTGTTGGTCTAGTTATCCTTTTTCTGCTCATCCTATGAGCTCCTTTCAATCCAAATTATGATTTCTTCAGAAAGATCTTTGTGAGTGGAATTGGAAGGTTTATAGGGATCTGAATGTTTGTATTTCAGCTGCAAAAAATATTTTGGAGGGCATTCAGGCCTCAATAATTGATGAGGCGGTTTCTGAAGAGCTTCACTGTAGTGAGCTCCATGCACATAAGGAGCTGGATTCTCTTCTTCTTCATTAATAAATTATGTATCGTGAGCAGAGTAGGATTAAATGGCTGAGCCACGAGAACCAAAATTCTAGTTTTTTTCAAGCTTGTTCGGTTAGAAATAGAACTTCATCGGGGCTACAATCTTTGGAAATAAATGGCTCCCTAAATGATGATAGCATTCAAATTGACAACCATATTATAGGCTACTATACCTCTCTTTTTGTAGCAAGACCTTTAGGTAATATGGATTACTCTATTGTATATCGAAAGTTATTCCATGTCTGGTTTCATCTTCTGATAATGATAGTCTCACTAGAATGCCATCAGCTACGAAAATTCACTTTACTGTCCTCTCTATGGATGCTTCAAATGCCTTTGGTCCAGACGATTTTAATGGTATTTTCTTCCACAAATGTTGGGATATTGTTGGTCCAGAGGTTGTCTTGGTAGTGCATCACTTCTTTTCTATGGGTGAGCTTCTTACTGGCATTAATTCTAGTCCAATAGTTTTGATTCTTAACATTCCCCAGGCTAATAATATTTACAAGTTTCGCCCCATTCCTTTAAAAAACTTCATTTTTAAAATAATTTCAAAGCTATTGGCAAGTCGATTGGGAATTATTGCTCCAAAAATCTTGTCTAAACAGTAGTTCAGTTTCATCAAAGGTAGAAATATAGAAGAATGTATTGTGGGAGCCTCGAAATGTGTAAATTTGTTAAGCTATAACCGTCATTGTAATATGGGCATCAAGATTGACATGAGGAAGGCTTTTGATTCTATGAGTTGGGGATTTATCATGGTTGTCCTTTCGTCTTTTGGTTTCAGTAAAATTTTTTGTTCTTAGATTCAGGCAATCTTAGCTTCAACTTGCATTTCCATTATTCCTCCGGATAAAGGCTTTTTTAGTTGCTCTCATGGAGTTCGACAAGGAGATCCTTTATCACCCCTTTCTTTTTTGCATAACTACAGATTTTTTAAGCCGCCTATTGTCTAAAATAGTGGATGAAGGTGATTTTAAGCCTATTCAGTTTAAGAAGTATGTTGCGCCAAGTCACTTTATTTTGCTGATGATCTTTTGCTTTTTGGCAAAGCAACAAAAAGAAATTTTGAAGCTCTAAAATTTCTTTTTACCACATATGGTGATTTATCTGGGCAAGAGATTAATAGGGAAAAGTCTGAAGTTATTTTCGGCAGCTCTATTTCTGCTAGAAGGAAGTTGTTATTTCGGGATATTATTGATATGTGGTGGGTTCTTTGCCATTTACTTACCTGGGTGTCCCTTTATTTCAAGGAACTCCAAGAAGAAAATTCATGTAGTGTCTTGTAGATGAGATTTTGGCAAAATTCTTTACTTGGAAAGGTCAGTCGCTTTCAATGGCGGGCCGATTGACTTTGGTTAATTCGGTGATAAGTGGGTCCTTCATCCATTCTTTTGTTGTGTATAAATGGCCTCGTAGTCTTTTAGCTTCTATGGAGAAGGCCATTCATAATTATCTATGATCTTGAAATATTTTTGTCAAAAAGGCAGTGATGGTAGCTTGGAAGGTTTGTTGTAAGCCAATTGCTAATGAAGGTTTGGGCATAAATAAGCTTTCTCTCTTGAATGAAGCTCTTTTATCTAAGCTAGCATGGAAGCTTCGAACATCTAATAATGCAGTATTTTGCTTTCTTAGAGATCGTTATCTCAACAAATGGGATATGCCTCCTCTAAGTTTCTTTCGGTCCTCAATTTGGAAGTCGATTGCTTTATACTATTCATGCCTTTTTTTGGAATCCAAGTAGGTTATTTCTTCTCAATCTTGGCTTGGTTATATAATTTCCAATCGGCTTAACATTGCTCCAGTAATAAAAAAAAAAAAAAAAGAACTTGAGAGCTAAAATATGTGACGTTTATTATAATGATTCTTGGCATTTACCATCAATTTTTATAGAATTATTTCTAGAGATCATAACGGATATTATGGGCCTTGAATTTGGCATTGAAGACTCCCTGGTTTGGATGGGCTCTCGCAATGGAGATGTAACTTGTAAATAAGTATTGGCTAAATTTAATACCTTGCCTATTTGTCGCTGGAGTAAGGACATTTGGACAGCCTATATACCGTCCTCTATATCTATTTTGAGTTGGCGTTTGTTCCATTTGAGACTTCCAACGGATGATGCTTAATGTCATTGAGGCATTCTTATTATTTCAACATTTTGTCATTGTGGTTAGGCCTTGGAGTCCATTGATCATCTTTATCTAGATTGCCCGTTTACAAGAGCAGTGTGGCGAGTTATGGAAAATGAATTCCAGATTGCTCTTGAAAGAAGTAGCCCCATTGCCTTTTATATTTTGGCTAGAAGGTATGCTTTCAGCTCTAAATTATCTTCTTTTCTTAACACTGTTATGGTTTCGAGTTATTGGGCTATCTGGTTTAGTCGAAGCAGTATGGTGTTTTAAAGCTCCCAGCCCTCTATTCAGCGCACTTTATGCACAATATGGTGTTGCATTAAGAAGTTAGAGGGGCTTTCTTTCGGCTCGATCAAGAACTCTTGGAATGAATATCAAGTCTTGCGTACTTTAGGCATTTCTCCTCAGTTAAGTAAGGCTTTGAAAATTGTAGAGGTAAGATGGTTTCCTTCACTGCCTAGGTGCATTAAGTTAAATACTGATGGTGCAGCCAATGGATCTCTTAGAAGAGAGGGTGCAAGGGGGGGGGGGAGGGGTGTTGGGGTTCGTAATAGTCATGGATTTCTGCATCAATGTTTTGCTTCCCCTTTGGGTGTGTGTTATGCCTTTAAGGCTGAGATTATAGCAGTCATAATTGGGATCAAGGAAGCTGGGCATTTGGGTTGGCATAGCCTCTGGTTAGAAGGTGACTCTTCATATGTGGTATCTTTGTTGCATAACCGATCCAATGATGTTTCATGAAAGTGGAGGGCAGCTTGGCAAGTTTGCCTTTCTATGATAGCTAATATGAATTTCGTGGCATCTCATATATACCGAGAAGGAAATGCAGCAGCTGATATTTTTTCGATTAAGTCTATTAATTATGACACTACAGTATGGTGGTCTTCCCTCCAGACTTTTGTTTACCTTTTCTAGAATATGATAGTAGTGGTCAGGCTTATTACAAATTTAGCTAGGACCTTTCTTCCTGGTAATTGTTTTTTGTTTTGCCTTGTTGGTTGTATGGATGATATCTTTTATCTTTTTATTTATTATAATAAATTAGGCTAAGGGTGTGTGATGTCAATTCTAAGGAGGTGTTAACTTCGTTGAGATTTTTGGGTGTATCTCTTGATTTCTTGTTGCCTAGCCTTTATTAAAAAAAATGAAAAAAATCTTCAAAATTAATACAAAAATTAAAAACAAAATCTCTATACGATTTTGAGCCCTTAGCTTTGTTAAATTCTTTGCCATTATGTGACAAAAATTTTAAAGTTAAGAAAGAGAGATATAAGAAGAAATTGAGAGGAGTTGTAAAAGAAACGGAAGAAGAAACAACAGAAGAGAGAGAGAGAGAGAATGGAGTCAATCCACGTGGGACTAAAAGCAATTCAGGATGGGGCTCACAAACGGCAAATAGATGAAAATGTGAGAGAAATTAAAAATTATGGCGCGATTTAGGATTTTTAAAATGTCATAGGTATATTTGCGTTTTCGAAAATAAAAAGAGTTAATGTGCTTTACAGAGTATACATGAAGGGCATATTTGAACATTTTTTCTTAATTAATATTTAAAAGTTTTAAAATTTTCTTCTCAAAAAAATAAAAAAGTTTTAAAATTTAGTTATATTTTATCTTTAAAATTTTATAGTTTTGAAAATTATAATAAGACAATATGACAATATGACAACTAAGTTTCAAATATGATATTACAACAACATGATGTAATATTATATTTATTTTTAGATATGATAAAAATTAAATAACTCATGTGCAACTAACAAATAGTCAAATACAAAATTCACAATTTTTTTTTTATATTTTAAAACAAAAGTTTAAAAAAAAAAAAAAAAAGAAGAGAATATGCATTTTAGAAAGAATTATATTTAATTTTTAATCTCAAATGATATATTAATTCTAAAAATAAAAAAAAATCTCAAATGATGAATAATTAAGAATTTTACTTTTTTGAAGTACCGATTAATAATTCTTCTGTTATTTTAATTATTATTATATTTATCTTTTTTTTAAAGAATTATATCAGATATTTTATTAAATTTATTTCATTAAATTTTTATATGTGCAAATGGATCCCTATTCTTTAGTTTATTTTAATTTTTTAATATATGTTATGTAATAATGTAGACTATTTCATTATTATCGCCCATATGATAAGTTTGACTATTAAAAAAAAAAAATTCTAAGTTATTTTTAGGTATTGTTTAGTATGAAAGTAAGTGAGGTAAGAAAGTAAAATTTTTTGAGAAGTAGGTAAATTTGATTTGGTTGGTAACCATGATTGAATAAAGTTATATTTCATGAGTTTGGGGGAAATAATTTTTTTAAGGGGTTAGATAAATTAGACTTTCTTAATTGAGATAAATATAAATTGATACATCTACCATTCATTAAAGGAACTAAATAAATATGGTTATGTATTATTATCTTTTATATTATTAGTTTCTAAAAATGACACTATAAAGTCAAACAAAAAAAGTTTACTTCTCTGAAAATTATATGCAAATTAAACACATAATTATTTATATTTCCTGAGAAGTATACTTCCTCAGAAAGTATAACATATGATACTAAACGATATCTTAGTGTAACTATTTATTTATACATTAAATCAATTAAAAATTAATATTTTATAATTTTATTATGTATATGTTGATTATTTTACCTGTATAAATACACTAATACAATTTATACTCATAATTTTTTTGGCTATTGGACTTCTTGTATACATGTACCTAAAATAATGTTAACATGAAAAATGAAAGATAAAAGTGACAAATTGATCATTCAATTTTATTGTCGGAGATAATTAAAGACAAATTAATTTTTTTGGATAAATAAGCTCCAAAATTTACCGTTCAAAGTCATTGGAGTCCTGTAACTTAGCTAAATGCCCGCGTGAAACTCACGCGTAACTAAAATTAATCGCATGAGAATTATTTTTTATGTATTATTTTCTTGTTGTAAATCATTAAAATTTATTTTTAAAATAAATTTTACATTTCTAATAATAAAAGTTTCAAAATAACTGTTTAATATTTTAAAATTATTTTTTTAATAATATTAAAATTATATTAGTCGTAGACTCGTACATTGTGCGGATATTAATTTAATTATTTTTTAAAATGATTTGTATTGAAAATTAAATTTAAGCATTTTTTAAAGATTTTTATATGTATTAATTTATATAATAAATATAAAATTATTAATAAAAAATTTTCTTATTTAAAAATAATTCTTTTTTTACTTAAAAAATAATTTACATTGATTGTTATATATTTTATATTTTTATTTTAATATTAATCCAATACGACTATCGTGATGTGCAAAGTTTCAACAGATTAGGTTTATTTTTACTTTTCAATTTAATTATTTTTTATTTAAATTTATTCATACAATAATAAATTAAATAATAAGGTCTATCATTTTACATATAATTTGAATTATATATTGAGCAAATTGAATATGTTTATATATATATATATATGTGAGTAAGGTTTTAATGGTTACTGTATAGAAGTAACCATTCATGAGTATCAATTTTTGACCGATAGATCAAAATTTAAAGGCTGTAATTAGTTTAAGAGCTTTAATATCAATATTTATGATAATTTACTGGAATAAAAATTACAAATCTCATTAAATCTGATTTTAAAAGATAACTTGCAGGTGATTTGCTAACATAGCATGAGTAATTTATTATTATTATAAAAGAAGAAAAAGGAAAACAACCATCGCGAACAGAATAAAGTCAATAATTCATCTGTCATCTAAGGTTATAAAATCAAGTCTATCATGCAAAGCTGAATAAAAAAATTCCAACTTTTTTTTTTTTTTTTGGAAAATGAATTCCAACTAATTTTGTATATAAAAATAGGTACGTTATTATATGTTATTACTATTAATTTATATATTTGTATTTTATAATATGGGTATATTATAGATTGATGGGTTGTCCCAAAGTATAGAGAAATGTTAATGGATTGTCATATATTGTAGTGAAAATTGATATTTTTTCTAATTAAATTTTATTTAAATATTTAAATCTTGTACATTATTGTTAATTTTTTTAGCAAACAAATTTTGCTGCATAATTAATTCATTATTGATAATTTTTTTAGCAAAAACATTTTTCTACATAATTAATTTTTTTAATTATGTGATGTAAATATTATTTTTATTGTCATAAAATTTATGCTAATAATTTTTATAAATTTAATAGAAAAAAGTATTTACTATTAGTTATAGTATTTTTCTTTCTTCCAGTACAAAGATGACAGTTGACCAAAACTCCACAAAAAACAAAAGCTGGTGATGAAATTCTTCAAACCTAATAAATAATAAACTTAGGCTAAACATGATTAAAAAAAACTTTATTATTTTTTATTATAATAAACATGATGATGACGATGATAGTGAAATTTTAGTATTGGAATAGTTATAATAACTATAATAGTAGCTATAATAAATATGATAATAATATCATAATTGTGTTTATAGTGGTTGAGTATTTGCATTGTAATATATAAATACAAATCTCAATATTTTTTTTTAAATATACATAATGTATATAAACACATTATACTAGTAATTTTAACAGAATAAACAATAATTTATATAGTGATTAATCTCATTACCTAAGAGTGGCACAAACTACGTTTTAATCTTATTTTATAAAAATCAAATTAACATTCGAATACTTTATTAAATTTGGAATATGAAAAATCTAAAATCTTTTATTTCATCCAAAATTAATAAATTTTGAAATTAATTAAATTGGAATCAATTTAGTCTAATTTTATAATTCTCTTCTCTTATTTTATTATTATTATTATTTTTTTTTTGTCAAAACTTGTTTCTCTATTTCAAATATAATTGTCACATTTAGATCATATCAAAAAATGCATGAAAAGGACCATTGACCGATCCAATTTAGATAATACATTTTTTTTTATATGAAAAATGGCTTAAATCCTTTGAACTAAACAGGTAACCTGTCAATCAATCAATCCGATCATAGTTCAAATGAATTAATTGGTTGAAACTTCAAGTGTAACTAAAAAAATAATTTTTCTACTCTTATATCATGAAGACTCAAACATTGGGCCTTTAAGAACCATTTGTTGAGTTTTTCAATCTACCAAATGGAATTTTTGTAATTTTTTTCTCGAATTTAATATTTAATATTATACTAAATAATTTAATTATTTATCTCATTATCTTTCAATTTTGAAAATTATTTCCATTATTATTTTTAAATAATTACATCTATTACATTTAATACACCTTAAATCTATCAAATTAGTAATATCATGAATTTATACGTATATACACACACCAAAAAAATATAATTATTATTAATATGAACACTTAATATATTTATTATGATTTGAAATTTTATTTCAATTATTATTTAAAGTAATTCATTTGCTTTATTTGGATATATTTTTATTTATCACAATTTTTAATAAGTAATATTAATTATAATATACTCTATATAACATTTATTATATATATTTAATTTAATTACGATTCAATATTAATTTGACCTCTAATTGAACTCTTGATCCATTATCCTCTATTTTTATTGATTTTAAAACCGAGCCGAGTTTGACAACCTTAATTTCAAAATTGTAATATAAAGAGTAGTTAAATGCACTCCAAAATTCTTAAAACACACTTCCTTCTCTTTCTCAATTGATAATTGATTATATTACACATGCAATTTTTGCAAGTTACAAAACTGTTATTATTAATTACGAATTTCATTTTTTAGAAAAAAAATATAATTTTCTTTTGTAAGTATATAAATTAGATAATATAATTCTACCCATACAATTTTTGCAAGTTACAAACCATTATTATTGATTACAAATTTCAATTTTTAGAAAAAAAAATATAATTTTCTTTTCTAAGTATTTAAATTAGATAATACAATTCTAATTTTTTGTAGGATATTAAAAGGTATTAAATTATTTAATAAATTAAAAAATATAATTAAAAAATTTTAAAAATTATAGCTTATAAATGTACCACT